>JAODAL010051355.1:0-26731 GCA_025379985.1 Phyllomedusa bahiana
TAATTCAGAAAAAAACCCCGAAAACAGGGCTGATGAGATGAATCAAAATAGTGAAAACCCCTTTAATCCTCAGTCTGGCTCCCTTTTTATATTTAGGTGGTGTTCACACAGGCATTAAAACGGTAAAAACATAGCACTCTTGAGTGTTAATTTTTACGCCGTATTCCCTGTGCATACTACTCCCGTAGAAAAAATGAATAAAGGGAGGGCGGGGGTTTTTTAGAAGTACCGCGGCCAGCACTTTAACAGCAGGGAGATAGCAGCCATAGGTACATGTAAACCACCTCAAGCTTTAATTTAAAAATTTAAGCAAAAATGTAATTTGTTTTTTTATGAAAAATTCATTGTTTTTATCTGATGAAAGGGAAAAACTTGAGTTTAGACATTTTTTCAAAAAACATCAAGGGTTTTCCCCACTTTGTCCAAAAATTTTTTTTTAATTTTGGCCCACTGTGTATTTGGGTCTGCGACCTCACTATAGAGATCTCTGAAATGAGGCAGAACGGACCAAAAACCTCTGCGTAATGCGAGAAAAATCCTGCTGCAAGAGCCAAAATTCCCCCCAGAACAATCTCTAGTGGAATCTATGCTACGACAAAATGCTGCAGATATAAAACTTTAAGGGGTTTTTTTCCAAATCTATTCGTGGATAAGGAGGTATGGGGTTTTTTTTGAATTGCATTCATTGACCCAGCAGGATGCATCACCAGCCTTTCCCCTCTGTAGTCAAAAAAAGGGCTGTTTATGTAAAGTATTGTGAGTAGCTAAGAGGTAAGATTTGCTCCCGGCAAAAAGGCCTCGGGTTCAAATCCCCCGCAGGAAACCAAACCTGAACCCTTTTTTTTTTTTTTTTTTTTTTTCTCTTTATCATGCACAGAACCCATTGAGGTTTCTTTTTTATTTATTTGCCTAGTACGTACCTGACCAGGGCGCACAAAAGACGGACCTTGTACAGACGCATCAAATAGTAGCCTTGTACATAGCCATCATATACGGAGCCTTGTACGGCGCATATAGTACGAGCCTTTTACAGAGCCTCATAGTACTACCTTTTACGAGCGTCAAATCGTAGCCTTTTTACAAGCGCATCTATACGTAGCCTTGTACCGCGCGTCATAGTACGTAGCCTGTACACAGGCGTCATTGTCTAGCCTTTTACCGCGCGTCAAGTACGTACCCTTGTGAACGCTCATAGTTAGGAGCCTTGTGCAGAGCGCGTCATAGTACTTGCCCTTTTGAAGAGCGCGTCATGTAGTTCCTTGTGAGAGCGCTCATAGTACGGCCTTGTGCAGAGGCTCTAGCACGTACCCTTTTGCAAACGGTCTACACTAGCCTTGTCGAGGCGTAAGCACGTACCTTTGCAGAGCGGGGTCAAGCCGTAGCCCTTTTGCAAGCGCGTCTAGCCGTACCTTGTGCACAGGCGCATAACCGTAGCCTTTACACACGCTCATAGCCGTAGCCATTACCCAAGCGCGTCAAGCACGTAGCCTTGACAGAGCGCGTCAAACACTAGCCCTTTGAAGGGGGCTCATAGCAGTGCCTTGTGCAGGCGCGTCATACAGTAGCCGGTGCAGAGCGCATAGCCCAGCCTTGTCAAGCGGCAAAACACGAGCCCTTGTGCAGAGCGCGTCATAGTACGTAGCCTTGTCGAGCGGTCATAGTACGTAGCCTTGTGCACGGCTCATGTCTTAGCCTTGTGGGAGAGCGCGTCATAGTACGTAGCCTTGTGCAGAGCGCGTCATAGTACGTAGCCTTGTGCAGAGCGCACCTATTAAACACTTTTTTTCCTCTGTTTTCCGAGGGATAGCTTCCTGTTAACAGGGGATGTGGTAACTCCAACTTAAATAGTTTCTGCTAACCCAGAAGAAGTGAGCTCCGTCTTAAGAAGATTAAAATAGACAAATCCCCAGGTCCAGATGGAATACACCCATGTGTCCTAAGGGAGTTTAAGTGATGTCATAGATAGGCCCCTATTTCTTAATATTTATGGCCCTGTCTAATAACAGGGTATGTCCCAAAGGATTGGCGCATAGCAAATTTTGGTCCCAAAATATTCAAAAATGGGGTCAAAAAGGGGATCCAGGAAGCTAAAGGCCGGTAAGCTTAAACCCTCTGTTGTAGGTAAAATGTTGAAGGTTCTCAGAGATGCTATCCTGGAGTATCTCCCCTGAAAATAAATGTATAACGCCTTTCCCAAAGCAGGGGTTCATGAAGGGATGGGTTTCCTGTCAGACTAATCTCATCAGCTTACTAGAGGAAGTCAGTGCTAGACTGGATCGGGGTGGGAATCACGGGAAATGTCATTTTATTATTTTTCTAAAGCATTTGATACGGTGCCACATAAAAGGTTTGGGTTTAAATAAAATGAGAATGCTTGGATGGGGGAAAATGTGTGCAAGTGGGTAAGTAACTGGCTCACTGATAGAAAACAAAGGGTAGTAATTAACGGTACATACTCGACTGGATCGCTGTTACTATGGGGTGTACCAAAAGGGTCAGTATTGGGCCCTATCCTCTTCAACATTTTCATTAAGGATCTTACACATGGTTGCACAGTAGAATATCGATCTTTGTAGACGAAAACAAAGCTCTTTAAAAGTAATCAACACAATAGAGGATAATGTGTTATTACAAAGGGATCTGGATAAGTTGGAGGCCGGGGCCCAGGGAAATGGCAGATGAGGTTTTAACACAGATAAATGCAAGGTTATGCAATGGGGAAAGAAAAATCCATTCTGACTACATGTTAAATGGTAAAAGGCTGGGTAAAAGTGACATGGAAGGACTTGGGAATCCTGGTGGGACAAGTAAACTTAATTGTAGCAGCCAGTTCAGACAGCAGCTGCCAAGGCTAATAGATAAATGGGGTGCATTAGAAGGGCATAGATGCACATGATGAGAACTTTTATTCTCCCATTATACAAGTTACTGGTTAGACACACTGGAATATTGCGTACATTTTTGGCACCAGTGCACAGGAAAGACATTGTAGAGCTTGAACAGGTAAAAGGCGGGCAACAAAAATAATAAAAGGACTGGGGGGACTACAGTACCCAGAAAGATTAGCAAGCTTAGGGTTATTTAGTTTAGAGAAAAGACGGCTTCGGGGGGGGGACATAATAAATATGTTTAAATACATCAAAGGTCAATATAGAGATCTCTCCCAAGATTTATTTATACCCAGGACTGTATCTAGAACAAGGGGCGTCCTCTACGTCTTAAAGGAACGAAAGTTTCTACATAAACATAGAAAGGGATTCTTTACTGTAGAAAAACAGTGAGACTGTGGAACTCTCTGCCAGAGGAAACTTGTCATGGTGAATTCACTAACAGAGTTTAAAAAAGGGTTGGATGTATTTCTGGAGCATAATAATATAACAAGTTATTGTCTAGGATTCTGGAGAGGGGTCTTTTATCCAGGGATTTTTTCCGATTGCCAGATGCAGTCGGGAAGGAATTTTCCTTAAAAATGAGGACAATTGGCTTCTACCTCATTGGGGTTTTTTGCCTTCCTCTGGATCAACACCTTAGCACAACAGGCTGAACTGGATGGACGTCTCGTCTTTTGTCGGCCTTACAAACTAGGAAACTATAGTATGTAGCCTTGTGCAGAGCGCATCATAGTACGTAGCCTTGTGCAGAGGGCGTCATAGTACGTAGCCTTGTGCAGAGCGCCTCATAGTACGTAGCCTTGTGCAGAGCGCCTCATAGTACGTAGCCTTGTGCAGAGCGCCTCATAGTACGTAGCCTTGTGCAGAGCGCATCATAGTACGTAGCCTTGTACAGAGCGCACCATAGTACGTAGCCTTGTGCAGAGCGCATCATAGTACGTAGCCTTGTACAGAGCGCATCATAGTATGTAGCCTTGTGTAGAGCGCATCGTAGTATGTAGCCTTGTACAGAGCGCATCACAGTACGCAGCCTTGTACAGAGCGCGTCACAGTACGCAGCCTTGTACAGAGCGCGTCACAGTACGCAGCCTTGTACAGAGCGCGTCACAGTACGCAGCCTTGTGTATAGCGCATCATAGTACGTAGCTTTGTACTGAGCGCGTCATAGTACGTAGCTTTGTACTGAGCGCGTCATAGTACGTAGCCTTGTACTGAGCGCGTCATAGTACGTAGCCTTGTACTGAGCGCGTCATAGTACGTAGCCTTGTACTGAGCGCCTCATAGTACGTAGCCTTGTACAGAGCGCCTCATAGTACGTAGCCTTGTACTGAGCGCGTCATAGTACGTAGCCTTGTACATAGCGCCTCCTTGTACGTAGCCTTGTACAGAGCGCGTCATAGTACGTAGCCTTGTACAGAGCGCGTCATAGTACGTAGCCTTGTGCAGAGCGCCTCATAGTACGTAGCCTTGTTCAGAGCGCCTCATAGTACGTAGCCTTGTACAGAGCGCCTCATAGTACGTAGCCTTGTACAGAGCGCGTCATAGTACGTAGCCTTGTACAGAGCGCGTCATAGTACGTAGCCTTGTACAGAGCGCGTCATAGTACGTAGCCTTGTACAGAGCGCGTCATAGTACGTAGCCTTGTACAGAGCGCGTCATAGTACGTAGCCTTGTACAGAGTGCGTCATATTTACTTTAGCGCCGGATCGTACGTAGCCTTGGACAGAGCGCGTCATAGTACGTAGCGCCGGATCGTACGTAGCCTTGTACGTAGCGCCGGATCGCACGTAGCCTTGTACAGAGCGCCTCATAGTACGTAGCGCCGGATCGTACGTAGCCTTGGACAGAGCGCGTCATAGTACGTACAAAAGTAAAGTGAACAGCTCACCTGTAGTGAAAATCCTGTCTGAATTGCGAGCAAACGGTTCTTGGTGCAAGCATAATATATTTATATTAGGTATCTCCGTAATCGTATTGACCCAGAGAGTAAATCTAACTTGTCACGGATACTGCGCGATGAGCGCTGTTAAAAATAAAAACCACTACTAGGATTGCAGTATTTTCTTCACCCTTCCTTCCAAAAAATGGATTTTAAAACTGATCAAAAAGTTTTGTCCCCCAAAAAATACCAATAAAAACGTCAACTCATCCTGCAAAAACCCAACACAGCTCCGTCCACCGAAAAATAAAAAAGTTATGGCTCTCAGACTATGGCGATGGTGTTTTCCTTTTTGAATAAAAGTGTTTTTATTGTGTAAAAGCAGTAATACCTATAAAAAAAAATATATAAATTGGGTATCGTTGTAATCGTAACGACCTGCTGAGTAAAACTAGCATGTCATTTATACCGCACGGTGGCCGCTGTAAAAAAAAAAATAAAAAACACTACCGTGAATGCTGTTATTGTTCAAAATGCCTCACAAAAAACCTTAATAAAAAGTGATTAAGCGTCTATGCACCCCATTATGGTACTAATAAAACGTCAACTCATCCGCAAAAACAAGCCCATAATCAGCTCCGTGCACAGAAAAATAAAAAAATTATGTCTGTAAGAATAGGACAACCTAAAAACGCAATTTCTTATAGACCTAATTCTATTGTGTAAAATTAATAAAACAAACAACTATATATAATTTATATCATTGCAATTGTACCGACTCCCACGGTAAAGTTTCCCTGTCACTTATCCCGTACGGTGAATACTGTAAAAATGAAGCCCAAAAAACAATGTCGAACTGCTTTTTTTTTTCCCCCCATTTTCATAGCCCAATACTAAAAAAATACTATGGACCACTTGTACACCTAAAATGCACAGTACACCCCTAGATGAGATCCATGAGGGGTGTTGAATCCAAAATGGGGCGACTTCTGGAAGGTTTCACCTTTCTGGTACTTTGGGGGCTTTGCAAATGCGACATGACTCCATCGAAATCTGTGTTCTAAAAGCCAAATAGCGCTCCCTCCCTTATACCCCCTGCCATGCGCCCAAACAGCAGTTTACATCCACATGTAAGGTATTGCCGAACTTGGAAGAAATTGCTTAACAAAATTTGGGATGCTTTTTTTACAGGATTCATTGTAAAAATTCAACATTTTCAGTTAAAATTGCAGATTGTTGGAAAAAAAAAAATAATTTTCCCAGCCTAACGCTAAAATTTTTTGTGAAATACCTGTGGGGGGTTAATATACTCACTACACCCCTGGATATATTCCTTAAGGGGTGTAGTCTCCAATGTGGGGTCTTTTTAGGGGTGTTTATTAACTTTTAGCCCGTAGGGTGTTCCGCAAACCTGAAAGGGCACCTAATAAAAATTTGTAACGAAAATGAGACCCAGAGTCCGGTAGGTGCACCTCACTTTATGGGGCTTTGTGGTTGATGCCAAATAGCGCTCTAGGGACACATATGGGTTATCTCTGAAAAACAGCAGAATCTAGGGCAATACAATATTAAGTTGCATTTTCCTGAGATCCATTCTACCGAGTTATTGGAATATTACGCTGAAATTGAAAATCTGCAAAAAAAGTGATTTTTAATTTCACTTCCACTTTGCTTTTTAATTTCCTGTGAAAATCCCTAATGGGAATAATAAACTTCCTAAATGCTGTTTTTGAATTACTTTAAAGGGGGTGTAGTTCTTAGATGAGGTCATTTATGGGGATTTCTAACATACAAGGACCAATCATAATCACGTTAGAACTGGACCTGGACCTAGAAAAATGTATATTGCAATTTTTATTGATCTTGGAAAAGTGGGAAAATTTCTAACTAAAATTTCTAAGCCCCCTAATATCATTAAATAAAAGACATTAAAAACAAAGATGCCAACCTACTGTTGTCATAAGTAGATGCTTAGTTATAAAGCTATTTTGAGTTGTAATAACTATCTGTCTTACACACAGAAATTTTTGAAGTTTGGAAAAGAATGGTAATTATTTTCTAATTTTTCACGATACTTTGATATTTTTCACAAATAAAAAAGGACTTTTGGACCAAATATTTCTTACTATCTTAAGCACAATGTATCACGAAAAAAAACAAATCTTGAATCACATGATAGGTTAAAGTGTCAAAAGTTATTCTCACATATAGTGATACCATTGGCAGATTTTAAAAAAATGGGGCTCTGTCAGAGAGGACAAAACTGGCTCAGGCGGTTGGGGTGGTAAGGAAAATGGTTTTAATATTTTTTCTAAGTGTTCATTGGAACTCATGGAATTGATTAAGGAATATGAACAGGAAATATTTGGAGGAAATCAAAGTAAAAATAGCACAAGACGAAAGAGAGCCTTTGAAGTTTCAATCAAATATTGAATATGATTATTTGATGCAAAAAATTGATTTATTGTACGCAAATTAGAGGATAACATCTGTGAAAATTAAAGAAATTAAAGTTACAAAAGAGACGTACAAGACTATGCCACTTAACATGTTTATGACCGGAATAAAAACTGATCTTTCCGCCGATCAATTTTAAGGAGAAGTTATCGCAATATGCAATCTAATAAGTAGAGTGAGGCTTCTCAGATATTTCCATGAACAGAACGTTCTTTGTCAGACGCATCAGGAGATCTCTACCTTACTACAAAAATGATGAGCCCAGCAGCTTCACAATATGCCGGATTGGAGAAATAGAAGGAGGCATTCCTATGCAAACAGCTCGACGCAATCCTTGAGAATCTGGACACTTTCAGTTCGCGCAAGGTCTGTAAAAGGGACTCCAAAAACGCAAGAAGAGGAGAAGGGCGGAGGAGGGCGGGGGCGCAAACATTGGAGGAAGAAGGTGGGGGGAGACACGAAGAATGAGGAATACTAATATCATCGATTTATTAAATTTATCTAGCAAGATTATATCTAAGGAGGTCATCTCTGTGTTGCATTAGTTCTTTCCTCTACAAAATGATTTTGACATGTACCAACACTCTTTAGAATTCCAATCGTTTAGTGCGTCAGATAAACAGTTAAAAATCAATTTTGCTAAATGTGATCTAGAACAGAGGATCTAGGACACTAATGTTGATGGAAACTAGTACTCCACAAGTCATGTTTTTTGAGGCTGTAATATTCCAGAGTTTTAGGAGCTCACTAGTACGGTTAGCGTAAGACCGTTAGTAAGTGAGTCTATCCAGTACTCAGAATGATGATCAAGGATATACCTTTTTCTATCCGCAATGAGTACCCTTTTATACGGTTTCATTCAGGTTTGTCTGGAGTTACAAGAACGAGTTAATAGTAAAAAAAAAAAAAAAAAAAGAAATTTAGAGGTTCCATTTTGACGAAACAGGAAGGAGAGCTCTCAGCTATTTACAGGAATAATGACAGGCATTATAGTGAAACAAGCGGCTCAAGGGAGGGGGAGTTGTGTTGTTCTTTTTGGGATAAGGAACTTATCGGATGTGAGTTGATCTCTCTGTTACAAGATTACATCTAGAATATAGACAAGTACAAGGTGATCCCACTAACAATAGCAGAATGACAATTAGTTAGAACAAGTATCGCAGCAAGGAAGTTGAACAGGAGTATTTAACACAACATTCTAGCTGAGGAAAAAAATGAAAACATTACAAAAATCCAATTATGCCTATCTTTCATGCACTTCCCAAAAGTGCAATAAAAAATGTTTTTCCACCACCTTTCTGACCATCGTCTCTAGGTATGGGATCTCCCTCAATTGAGGAATGGGCGATGGGTCACACGTTACATTTACAATCTGCTAGTGGGTGGGCTAACTGCCGTTTCCGTAGGGATACCAAACAGCTTGTATATACACTGGAATCTCACAAATGCGGAATGGGGGGTCTTGGTTGTCCTGTGCTGTTGTGGGGTTACTACACCAGCATCCCAACACAACAAGCCCCTCCAGTCCTTCGAGATTTTTTTAGTAGATTTTAGGTAGTTATAGTGTTGTTACGTGTTAGCCAAAGAAAGTTGTAGAAGAGTGAAGATAATCGGCGATACCTTTTTAGAGGGTAACTGACGTTATATTTGATAGTGAGCTTTCGGGACAGTACAAGCTCTCTTCTCAGACATGGTGTTATACAAGAAACTGAAGAATTCTAGTTCCTTTGAAGATCCAGGTCTTTTGTGTATAAAAAAAGTCTGTGAATTTTCAGTTCCTTGTATAACATCATGTCTGAAGAAGAGAGAGAGTACTCCGAAAGCTCACATCCAAATATACTCAGCCTCTAAAAGGTTTGTCGCCTAGATTTATTCACTCTTTTAGGTTGATTTAGTCTTTATTCAGTAGGAGAGAAACACCATGATTTTCTAGTTCTAGCTGTAGAGTATTTACTCTCTAACAATTTTTTTCATGTTTGATAAAATTTTCTTTTATCAGTTTTCCTGGTGCGTTCCATGGGGGCGAGAGATTCTCCCCCTCTTTGGCGGAATATGTACATCGTTTGCCTGGGAGGAGATGTTTCTCTTAATCTGGAACAGCATTTTTAGCAACTCAAATGGTACTCCAGATATATAGATGATTTGGCTGTTTATTGGATAGGGAGTTGATAATAGTGTTAAGAATTTTTTCTCTATTATAAACAACAATTTGAGGCTTTACAATTTACTTTTGACCCATCAGAAAAAAAACTGAACTATTTGGGATTGTGGACGCTGAGAAGTATTGAGATGGATTCCATTTCCAATCACACAACAATAAAAAACAGTATGCTTAGGAAATCCACGCTCAGGGCTAGCTCTCATGTCATCCTGCACACCATTGTCTTGCAAAATCCCAAGTGGGTAGAGCTTATCATGTGAATAAAAAGGAACTGCACTTATCAATACAATTTATGGAACCGCAACAAATAACATGCAATAAATTGAGGAGAAGGAGACGGGTTTTTCACAGGGATTAATAAATAAAGCATGTGCCTAAAGTAAATAAACAGAAAGAGTTGTTTATAAAAAAAAAACAAAACAGAAAAAAGCATAAATACAACGTCAGATTATTTACATTTTCAACATATTTAGTCGACCCGTTTGGTGGAAATAGTGGTTATATTCTCAAAAATATACAATAACCTATTCTCCATGTTAATAAGGCAATTAAACATATGCTCAATAATAATATCAGGTTTGTACCCTGTAAGGCTCCCACTCTATAATCACGTATCTCCCCCAGTTTGTTTAGTACGGAAAAGGCTGCTTCAACGACATTGAAATTGAGGATTTGATACATCCAACAGGGCGCTTTGGGCTTATCAGACCCTTTCCATAATGCCTTGTGATATGGCAGATGTTTGTAGAGTGCGAAACAAAATCTCTACCGCCGTTCATTACGGTGCTCTCCTCAAGGAGAGGATGTTTCCCTTTTCCAGGATACTTGGTTAGACACAGTTGGTTTGCATTATGTGTGACACAAAATGTCGTGTAAGATGTGAAAACATGTTAATAAGGACTCCTACTCTTTTAACAACAAAAACGTTCTCTATTAAGAGCTTTATAAATTTTTTACACAAAGTTTATACAATCCTAGATAATTAATTCGTTGAAAAGCTGCCAAGTTCTAAATACAGTCATATGAAAATAGTTTTGGCAACCCCTATAATCTAAATCATTTTTAGTTCTTAAATATATTGGTGTGTTTGAACAAGCCATTTCAATTTGATTTATCTAATAATTCTAATTATTGCACATTTTGTGTGAGTACAATAAACTCATTTCAATCCGGAAAATAGTTACTGTGTCATCAGTTATTAGATATAATCATATTGAAAAGGCTGTTGCAAACACCCCAAATATTTAGGAACTAAAAAATGATTTAGATTAATAGGGGTGCCCAAACCTTTTTTCATATGACTGTCAGAGGCAATGAACGACGGGGCCCCCTCAAAGTCCGCATAAGACCGCATTGTTGGATGCACTAAAGGGATGGACCCTACGTTCAAAACATCAGCGGTCTCCAGGAATTTTCTGAGCTGTGCACGGAGGACGACCTGCGGTTCCTTTCAGTAACAGGAATAGAATATATATAGAGCTGTACTCATGTGCAGTGTATGTATTACCAGCGCTTCGTACTTGATGACACTCAGTACCAGGCTACATACTAGAAAGCTCTACGTACTATGATGCGCTATGTACAAGGCTGCGTACTATGATGTTCTCTGTATAAGACGGAGTACGATCTCGGCGCTAAGTAACTATGCTCGCGCTATGTACAAAGATACGATACCGATACGGCCGCTCGTACTTACTGCTGCGCTTTATACATAGGGCTACAACGGTTCTGGCGCTACGTAATATGACGAGCTCTGTACAGGTTTACGTTCGAATCGGCGCGCTACGTACTATGAAGCGCTCTTGTACCAAGGCTACGTACGATCCGGCGCTGCTACCGTACTTATGATAGTGAAACTGTACAAGGCTAAGTACGATACGGCCGCTACAGTACTATGATGTGATCTGTACAAGGCTACGTACGATCCGGCGCTACGTACTATGATGTGCTCTGTACAAGGCTACGTACGATCCGGCGCTACGTACTATGACGCGCTCTGTACAAGGCTACGTACAGATTCCAGGAGATTACGTACTATGAACGCCTCTGTACTAAGGCTTCATACGATCCGGCACTACGTACTATGACCCGCTCTGTACAAGGCTACGTACGATCCGACGCTACGTACTATGACGTGCTCTGTACAAGGCTATGTAGGTTCGCGATGCTCCTTGCCGTTACATATGGACTGCGCTCATATACAAGGCTACAACGGTCTGGCGCTACGTACTATGATGCGCTCTGTACAATTTAGAACATGCATTTTGAGTTTTTTTTATTAAAAATATACTGTTATTCAATAGGCAGTTTGTTCAAAAACCTTTCAATTATACTCTAATAGTTGATGACTGAAAATTACAATGACTGCAATTCATATAGGTAATTTTGGAAATATGAGAAAATATTATTTGCATAATAATTTGGTAACCAGTGTATGATGCGGCTATGGTACTAAGGATGCGTACTATGATGCGCTCTGTTCAAGGCTACGTGCTATGATGCGCTTGTACAAGGCTACGTACTTTGACGCGCCGCTGTACAAGGCTACGTACTTTGTCGCGATTGTACAAGCTACGTATATGACGCGCCCTGTAAATGGCCTACGTACTATGAAGCGCTCTGCACCACAGGATTTTACGTACTATGAGGCGCTCTGCCAAGCGCTAACGTATATGAGGCGCTGCTGCACAAGGCTACGTACTATGAGGCGCTCCTGCACAAGGCTTACTGTCTATGAGGCGCTCCTGCACAAGGTACGTTCTATGATGCAAGATCTGTACACGGGCTGGGTACTATCTGGCCGCTAAGTACTATGATGCAGCTCTGTACAAGGCTACGTACTATGAGGCGGCTATGTAAAAGGCTACGTACTATGGACGAGCTTGTACAAGGCTACGTAACTAGAACGCGCTCTGTACAAGGCTACGTTACTATGACGCGCCTCTGTACAAGGCTCACGCATACTTATGACGCGATCTGTATCAAGGACTACAGTACTTTGATGCGCTCTCGTACAAACGGCTCCGTATATGAGGCGCTCTGCACAATAGGTACGTACTATGAGGCGCTCCTGCCACAAGGCTACGTTACTATGGGCGCTCTGCACAAGGCTAGTACTCAGAGGCGCTCTGCACCAAGGCTACTTACTATGAGGGCTACATGTACAAGGCTGAGTACTATCTGGCGCTATGTACTATGACGCGCTCTGTACAAGGCTACGTACGATCACGCGCTAAGTACAAGGCTCCGTACTATGAGGCGCTCTGTACAAGGCTACGTAATATTGAGGGCTATGCACAAGGCTACGTATATGAGGCGCTTCTGCACAAGATTCGTAATATGAGGCGCTCTGCACAAGGCTTACTGATTACTTATGAGGCGCTATGCACAAGGTACGGTAATTTGAGGCCAGCTAACGTGTATCAAGCTCTGAGTACTATCTGGCGCTACGTACTATGATGCGCTCTGTACAAGGCTACGTACTATGACGCGCTCTGTACAGGCTACGTTACTATGAGGAGCTCTGTACAATGGCATACGTTACTATGAGGTGCCTCTGTTCAAAGGTCGTACTATGACGACGATCTGTACAAGGCTAACGTACTATGAGGCGATCTGTACTAGGCTACGTTATATTACGAGCTGTGTACAAGGCTACGTACTATGACGCGCTCTGTACAAGGCTACGTACTATGACGCGCTCTGTACAAGGCTACGTACTATGACGCGCTCTGTACAAGGCTACGTACTATGACGCGCTCTGTACAAGGCTACGTACTATGAAGCGCTCTGTACAAGGCTACGTTCATATGGACGAGCTATAGCACCCACACAAGCGCTACGTAACTATGACCGACGCTCGGCACAAGCGCTACGTTACTATGACTGATGAGACGCGGGGAGCTCTGCACTAGGCTGCGTCTATGAAGCCGCTCTGCACATGGCTACGTAATATGACGCGCTCTGCTCAAGGCATAAGTACTCACTATGACGCGCTCCTGCACAAGAGCTTACGTACTATGCATGCGCTCTGTACAAGTCATATTAACATTCATATACATAAACAATATAACATCATTGAGAGCTGCTGGAGGCTGGAAATCACTTTCTATGATGAGGTCAGAAGCTTCTCTGGGTCATGTAATTTATATACAATGTATCAGAAAAAGAAGAAAAATGGGGCCCAAAGGAGCCGCTCATCTGGCACCTTTGTATGGAGCACGTGCTAGGACATTGTAAGTACTGTACGTAGAGAGGCGGCTACATAGACCATCAATTACTGCATGGCACCCTCAATTAATAAATGTAAGGCAGTACTGGACATGTAGTTACTGTTGAGAGGCGCTACTTGACCAACCAATTACTCGCATGCACTTCACTAATGCATGTAAGGAGCAGTGCAGGTACATTAGTACTGTACTGCGAGAGGCGCTACTAGACCACAGCATTACTGCATGCAACATCACTAATACAATCTGTTAAATGAGCAAGTACAGGACATGTCAGTACTGTAGAGAGGCGCTAAATAGACCACCAATTACATGCATGAACCTCACCTAACTACAGTAAGAGCTGTGCAGGACATGTCTGTACTGCACTGTACTGTGGACGAGGCGGGCTACTAGACCACCCAATACTGATGCACCTCACATAATTACAGTTCATTTGAAAAATGTTTGGGCACCTATTATTCTAAATCATTTTTAGTTCTTAATAATTTGGGGTATTAGCAACAGCCTTTAATTTTGATCTATCTTATAACTAATATTGAAATTTGTGTTGTACAATAAACCTCATTTCAATCGGAATATTACTGTGTCAAGCAGTTATTAGGTTATATCAATTGAAATGGATGTTGCTAACACCAAATATTTTATGAAATAAATATGATTACATATTAATTAGGGGTTGAACCAAACTTATTTCATATGACTGTCATCGTAAGAGCAGTTAAAGGACATGTAGTACTGCACTGTACTGTAGGGAGGGGCTACTAGACCGCCACTCCTGCTTGCCTGCACTAATCATGTAAGAGCAGTTATAGGACATGTCAGTACTGCACTGTACTGTAGAGAGGCGCTTACTATAACACACAGATTACTGATGCACCTCACTAATACATGTAAGAGCAGTTGCAGGACATTGCAGTACCGCAACTGTAACTCTAGGAGAGGCGCTACTAGACCACCAATCCCTGCATACACCTTAATAATACAGTGGGTATGGAAAGTATTCAGACCTCTTTAAATTTTTCACTTTCTTTCATTGCAGCCATTTGGTAGGACCCAAAAAGTTATTTTTTTGCTCATCAATGTACACTCTTTCCCCCCACCCCACCCCCCCCCATCCTGAAAAAAAAAAAAAAAATAAAAATGGGAAAAAACAGAAACTAGAATTTTTGAAATTTATTAAACAAGACAAACTGAATATCACATGGTCATAAAGTATTCAGACTCTTTACTGTGAAACTCATCATTCCCAAGAAGACTTGAAGGTGCTTATACTCAATACTAAGTCAAAAGGGTCGAATACTTATAGGGCCATGTGATATTTCATTCTTTTCTTGTTAATAAATTTGCAAAAAATCTACATTCGTTCTTTTTCTTTAAGTATGCGCGGGGGGGGGGGGGGGGGGGGGGATGTAATATTAATCAGCAAAAAAATGAACTTTTATGGTGCTTACCAAATGGCCTGCCAATGAAAAAACAACAGTGAATAAATGTAAAAAGGGTCCTGAAGAATTTCATAACCAACTGTACATGTAAAGAGCTGTACAGGACATGTAGTACCCGCACTGTTACTGTTAGATGAGGCGTTATTGCAAACCAATAGGTTCTTTACTTCTCCACTGCAATTCTTGTCCAGCGTTGCTGTATCTGTGTCAGGATTAACAGAGGACCATAACTGCAGATTAAAGATTAAAAAAAAACCGCAATTATCAGAGCAGATGGCAATGTCTTCTATCTCCTGACCAAGGGTGATATCAACAAGATCAATGTATGTTAGATACATGCCAAATCTCCCCGACTTTTGGCGGGGAGGGGTCCCACGCTAGATGGGAGGTCACCCCTCGCCATACCGAAAGAGTTGGCGAACCTCCCGCACGCAGCGGGGTTTCATTAAATGGGACCGCGGCGACAGAGTAGTCTGGTGAGCTAATCTGGCGCCGCTGGGCCGATTCCCACAGACGGGGTGCAGCGGCCTCCCGCCGCACCCCGTATGGAGACTCTCTCAATGTGCAGGGAGGAGGAGCAGGAAGGGGATCGTTCCCCTCCTCCCTTCTCACCCTGTATGTACTGTGCGGCTGCCACTCACTCCCCCTGCAATGATGAGCTAGGTTCGGCGGGAGATGTCCTGGTAGCTGGACGACGCTCGCAGGAGGCTGGTGAGGTAAGTGGCTTTTATTATTTTATTTTTTATTAGCTATAGGGAGAAGGTTCTCTGGTAACAAAGGGGGCTCTACCTGGCTACTAAAGTGGGGGAACCACCTGGATACTACAGAGGGGGCCCGCTACAATGATGCTTACTACAATAGGGTGGCCGCTACCTGCGGCTTTACAAAGGGGGGATCTACCCTGGCTGCAAGGGGCAATACATGGTAATGGGGGGCACTAATACCTGGCTATAAGGGCACTACCTGACTAGAGGGGCATCTACCTGGCTTTCTTCCAAAGCCGTTATGCAGTTAGGTGGAGTGGGTGTGGCTTTTTGAAGGGGCGTGGCACACGCGCCGCCCTCTTCAATCTCCTGCTTTTCCACTTTCAAAAGTTGGCAACTATGGTATTTAGTAAACTCTTCATTTTGAACGTTAATAGTGAGAAAATCCCTGTAAAGTCTGAGCCCTGTGCACTGCTCACTTGTACACTAGGTGGCAGGATAGAATATAAAATGGATGATACAATTGCTATATTATATGTTTGTCAATGTTTTATTTACTCAAAAATCACGTTAGTAATATTTTGTTTTTTTTTTTTTTTTTTTTAAGGAGAGACCACACTTTTGCCCTGATAGTTCCTTTGAATATTAGGGCTTTCAATTGGCAGGTGCTGACATTATTATTGGACTAGTGGTATTAGACATGGAAACGTCTCGTCATTAGGAGTATAGTCACACATTGTAGATATTTACTATTTAGCAGCAGTATTAAGTCTCTGTATGGCAACAATATTCACTATTTGGTAGCCTTAATCAGTTACTATATGGCTGTATTAATCAGTCGCTGTTAAACAGTAATATTGATTATTTGGTAGTAATCAGTCACTGTATGATAGCAGTGATATTCATTATTTTGCAGTATAAGTCACTATATGGCAGTAATAACTATTTGGCAGTCTTAATCACTATATGGCTGTATTAATCAGTCACTATATGGAAGTAATATTTATTGTTTTGCTGAATTAATTTGCCACTGTATGGCAAAGATATTCATTATTCTGCAGTGTAAGTCAATGTTTGGGAAGTAGTAATAGTAATATATATATATTATATATATATATATATATATATTATTATATATATATATATAGATATATATTATATTTATTATTTTTCTTTTTGAAAACTAATTTTTTTTTCACATATTTACCACAGAAAAAGGTACATTACAGCATACCCAGTAATCATATAACAAGTTTGAATCGAACATGCAAATATCATTTTGCAGACATTAGCCGTATACTTTCAGATACCATGAGAACTATTCAGCTGTGTATGTGTTGGTGGATAAGAGCGCAAATCTGGACTAAAGGTGCTACTATGCAGACTATAAAGTTGTCCACTATTTATAAAGTCCGCTCATCCTCTCCCTACTCATGTTTGCCGGGCTGGCAATATGGTTTATTTTTTTTATTTTTTTAATCCTGGCAATCTTGTATCGTCCAGAAACAGGGAATCATTGTAGAGGGTCTTATAGCTACATTCTGGAATAAAACATGTCATACGAGATACACAAACAAAGATGTACAAACATAATCAATACAATTTGTAAACAGATAACAGAAGAAATATAAAAAGGGATAACAGCCCTAAGCAAGAGCAGGATGAGGAAACAAATTGGTCTCAGGCAATCACACTTGTGCATTGTGTGATGATAAATACCTAGGAAGGTGGTCAATAATGTGTAGTTATGGATGTGAAGGAGAAGAAACCAGGTAATCCCCAGGTAGACAACAAAACACATTCTTTTGTTTTATGAAGTTCACCGGGATATATAGGTGTTAAAATTCCTATGTGATCCTCAAACGACCCAGACTGCCCGCTAGGTCAGCTTTCAAGTACCATTGTGAGTTCAGAAAAGGGATCATTACTTGCCTTACTTCTCCCTCCGATAGGAAGTTCTCAATAAAGACTTTCCATTTATAAAAAAAAAATTGTGATTGTGTGTTCTTTAGACGTTCTGTTTCTAGCCTATCCATGGTCATGTAATGTTTAACCTGCTGTATTACCATGTCTGGGCTGGCGGTGGACGCATCTAGCCATTTACTGAGTATACAACGTTTAGTCCCCAGTAGCATGGTATGGATCATGTGCGGGGAGTTTGTTTTATTAGGCAGGTCGTGGAAGGAGCAGCCCACACCTGGTGACAGGTAATCAATGTATTGCCCTTTGCTTAATTAGGTCAGTTATTTGTTTCCACAAACTTTGTTGTTAGGGACACCGCAGAACCCATTCCCATGTATCATGTCCGTTTTTTGGTTGGTGACACTTGGGCATGTCAGTTTGCGATCTGGCGCTAGGGGATGAGGAGGGAAGTTGAGCCATAAAATCGCTATGGTTGAAAGCGGGAAATGAGTATCCTTCCATTTTTAACACCCATTGGTCTGAAAACCGCCCCCAGCCCGGAGAAATCGCATCCTGTATATCATGTATACCCTGGAAAATCTGAGGACCATTTTTTTTAAATTGTTTATCGCTTATTTACTGATTCATGGGCTCACCGAAGTTTTTGATAGACTGTCGGATAGTGATGTCGTTTGCCATCACGAAGAAGCCAGAAGAAAGGATAGAGTTGGGGCAGGACGATATCTCCCTATTTCATTTGAGTTACTCTATTCTTTATGAAACCTGCCTAATTTGGAGTAGGTTAGAAATGTTGGGGGATGTGGTAAAATCATTTTTGGATTCTAAGTTTCTGAAAGGTGAGTATATTACCCTGGTTCTGATAATATAAATGGCATGACTTCTTTATTGCCCTTCAAGTTCCTAATTGTCAACCCCCAAATTCTGTCAGAATTTCGTCACTTCCTGCACTTTGGCACCCCACAGGCACTTATCTGTATATAGATGTATGGTTGGGATGGCTGGTTCATCCATAATTTTTATGTTTACTACCCCATCTTTATGTCTAACATGGCTGGTCCATTGTGTAAACCAAGCACTTGTCACCTTTTGTTTCACCATAAACCATAATAGTTGTAAGCTTTTGCGAAGCAGGGCCCTCCCAACACCGCGTGTCTTCATTTGTCAGTAGCTTTTTTATAATGTAATGTCTGGTTTGTCTGTGCTTATTCCCTCTATATTGTAAAGTGCTGCGGAATATGTTGGCGCTATATATTATATTATTATATTATATTATATTATATGATTATTATTATTATGCCCCTTTGTCTCCAATAGTGAAAGTGTGGATTAGTCATACCCGCTGGGAACTCGGGATGACCTATTAAGGGCATAAATTTGCTAATGGCCCAGGGAAGTTTAAGAAGCTTTCTCACCGCTTTCCACGTTACCAGAGTATCTCTCAGCAAAAGGTTACTCCTAATCGTGGGCGGAAGGGCTGAGTATTTTGTATGTAGGAGTGCCGGTAGGGACCAGGGGAGAGCTAGGTAACTCTCTAGTTTGGTGTTGGAGTAATATTCCGTATTTCTCAATCAATGAAAACAATGCCTAAATAAGCACGCCAAATTATAAGTCCGTATATCTGGGAGATTAAGTCCACCATAGCCTCTGGGCATCATCATCTTCTTTATGGCGATTCTGGGGCGTTTGCCAGACCAAATAAATCTGGAGAATGCCCCTAGATATTTTGGACACATCTTTTTGGGCAGTAGCAGAGGTATGTCTGTAAGTGATAAGAGCAGTAGCAGTTTAGGAAACCCTATCATTTTCACTAGATGGCAACGTGCCATTAAAGGGAGAGGGAGCTTGGACCATCTTTGTACGGCACCAAGTAATTTTCCAATCAGTGGGGGAAAATTAAGTCTGTAGATAGACTCTGGGGTACGCCCTATGTTGATTCCTAAATACTTTATGGAATCCTGGGCCAGTGCCACTTTTTCCTTGAGATATTTTGAACGTGAACTAATGTTACCCCTAGATATGTCAAGTAGTTCAGATTTTGTTTCATTTATTTTGAAAACAGAACATTTTTGAAATAATCTTAACTGATGGAAAAGGCCCGTCAGATCCTTCTCTGGGTCAGAGAGAAAGAAGACCACATCATCTGCAACCATGGCTAGCTTAATCTCCTGCCCTTGCACTTTAATTCCATCAAATATGGGATTTGAGATAAGATTAACTGGCAAGCGGTTACAGCAATGTTAGAGCAGCGGGTGACAATGGGCAGCCTCTGTCTAGTGCACCATAAGAGGGGAAGGGATTGGTGACGAAACAGGGAGCAAATCCTCGCCCTTGGGTTGGCATATTAGCGACCTACAGAAAGACCGGAATGGCCCTTCAGCCCTATTTTGTCTAATACTGCACCCAGCCATCCCCAGTCCACACAGTCAAAGGCCTTCTCAGTATCGACTGTCAGTAAAGCTGATGTTGGGTGTCGGAGGGGATTTTGTTTGACCTCGTTTAACGCCAACAATACCTTCCGTATGTTGGTAAACCAGCCGACTCGTCACTGCACAAATCCCACCCTGATGTGGAGCCGATAAGTTTGGGCAAGCACTGTGAGATGGGGCGGTAGGAAGTGGCCAGGAGTGGATCCCTCACCCGGGTTTCGCGCAATAAGACCTTGAATGAGCTGGGTTAGGGTTGTATGGGATTTTTACCACTTGCAAGTATTTATTTTAACATTGCTACCAATGTTGGGGTAATTTCTTCCTGAGGATTTTTGAAATAATTTCACCTGAATACCATCAGGCCCTGGTGCGTTTTGATTTTTTAGGGGGCCCAGTGATCGTTCGCTCAGTTCTTGTGTGGTGATGGGATCCCTAAATCTGCATTTATCGGCTTCTTGATAGGGACCGGTAAGCATACTCACACTTCACGCCATTTCCGGCGGACAAGGAGTCATATTAATTTTCATATCGTAATGGCTTTATAGAAAGATTTTTAAGATGTACGTTATGTCTTCCATGCAGTGTGGAGACCCCTGCTGTCCTCTTAATGCGAGTATGTGTGTTGAGGGGGCGGATGATCTAGCCAATTGCGCTAAGAGTATGATGGCCTTTCATTAACATATACCTATAAAAGAGGTGCGCCTATTGTCTAGTGAGTTTCTGGGTCTCCCTCCTCTTCAACCAAATCTCAAAAGCCTGCTTAATCGCTTGCCATTTGTTTCTATTGGCGACACTTGGGTTCGCGAGAAACAACGTGTATGTTTGCCTTAAATCCTCGCTAAGTGTCTTTATCCTATCGTTAATTTTCCGTTTGAGCCCTGTCACATAGGCAATCAAACGGCCTCGGATGACTGCCTTGGCTGCATCCCAGAAGATCTGTGGTGAATTGATATGTTCAAAGTTATCCTTTTGGTACTCCAGCCACCACCCTCGCAATGTCATTTGAAACTCCTCATCTTGAGACAGAAATGTAGGGAATCGCCAAACGAATTCTGTCCCCCGAGGGGTCAACTCCTGCAGATCCAGACACACTGGGGAATGGTCCGATATTACCAAATCTCCTATTTTAACGCGTTCAATTCTAGGTAGCATTTTCTCTGACACAAAAATATAGTCGAGTTTAGACCATGTGGAATGAGGGTGCGAGAAATGTGTGAATTCGCTGGCCTCAGGGTTAAGTATTCTCCATGGATCTACCAATTTCAAACTTTTCACAAATGTTGGAAGAAGTAGATCATTACGGGATGGCTGACTTCTCTGTCCCTTTTCATTGTGTCTGTCTTCACTATGAGCAAGAACAGCGTTGAAATCTCCCCCACAAGCAATCCAGGTGAGTTATCCTGAAGGAGAACGTCCTCCAGTGACTGGAAAAACTGTGTGCCGCCCGAGTTTGGTCCGTATACGCAATAAATGGAGAGTTTCTCCTTTCCCACCTGTATTTGTACGTTCGCCCATCTGCCTCCAAGATCGTTATGTGTGACGATGATTTGTCACTGGAATTTTTTAATTATCAGTATAAGCACTTCCCGCCTTCATAAGCACAGGTCGGAGAACCTGATCACCTCTCCCCATCCAAAATTTTCCTCATTATGTGGAAAGTCCACTTTCTGCCGCTAGTGCGTTCTCCTGGAGCAAGTGCAATGTCGGCTTTACGTGCGTTTCAAATGACGCAGCACCATGAGCCTCTTGTTGGGAGATCTCAGACCCTTCACATTCCAGGTGACTATCTGCAAGAATGTGTTGTATTCATTTACGTGTAGTTGACTGTGTTAACCTCCTCCCTGCTCTCAACTGTTAGGAATTTAAGTGTAAGTAGGGTACCATGTGAACACTGAACTGATCTACAACTATCTTTAACAATATTGTCAAAAACATACACACCAAAAACTCTAGAATCACCAGCTGATTTGGAGATGAAATAAAGTACTCCAAACAGAGTATTGTGACAATGGACTTCTCTTTTTTCCATGAGGATGTGAGAGGTTATACAAAGAATCCAAACGGAAAAAAGGAAAATGTTGAACATTTCTAATTTGAGAGAGCTCCCACCACCCACCCACCCCCATATACTATACTGTCACAGCATCAACAAGTAAAACATAATGCAAACAATGTAGACAAAGCCTTGTAGATATACCCCTTTTTTTTTTTTTTTGTTACCGGAGTGTTAGATGATACCTCTCTGTGGTGAAAACAAGGATATATGAAGATATTGTCATATTTCAACCGAAGTCACAGTATGCGGGATGTGAGATTGTCTGGAACGTTGTCCTGTAGGTCGGGGCATCAAGGAGGGGGAAAGTCCTCGTTGTTGACGATCCTTCCCAATTTTGGTGGCGGGGAAACCTCTTTGCGTCTGGGATGCTCGCCGTGGAGAGTCTTCGGGTGAGCTGGATGACTTTCTCATGTAGCTTTTCACCTCTTCAGGGGAGTGGAAAGTCGAGGAATTGCCATTCTTGTGAAATATCTTTAAGGTGGCAGGATACAGGAGGGCAAACTTAATGATCTTGCGGAAGAGGTCAGAGCATATTGCGGAAAATGGCCGACGTCATTTTACAACCTCCATCGAAAAGTCCTCAAATAGAAGAATTTTGTGCCATCTTAGTAACAATAGGGTTTCATACGCTTGATTGTTCTTTAGGATTTGGTCTTTGTACGGTAAAATCCAGATATTTCATGATTATTAGTACTTGGCCTTTTCCGAATAGCCGGTGGGACATTGGGCCCAGATGTTTCAAAGCTCCTGCGATCTGGCCCTACTCTATGGGCTCTTTCGACTTCTTACAGTGGAGATAGGATGTACCAGTGCTCTGTGGAGCTCTACCTCACAAATATGTAGCAAATCTCGTTCCGGAATGGTTTCTGGGAGCCCTACTATTCTTAAATTAATTCTGCATGATCTATTTTCAAGGTCTTCAACCTTACTCCAAAGTCTTTTATTTTCATGCACTACCTCCTGTAGTGTGGAAGTCTGTTTGCCAACGTCGCTTTCCAGCTCCTGTATCCGCGCCTCTGCCTCATTCAGCCGATGATCGTGAGCTTGTAAATCGGATTGTATTTGTTGCATTGTCACTGATACCGTTTTAATCAACGCTTCCTGGATGCCTGGGCCGATCCTACTGGATATTTCTTCAATGATATGGTTGTAGTTAATGAGATGCGCACCCTGGCATTCTTCAAGTTCCAGGGTATCATCTGCCTGGCGAGGCGAAGATGTAAGGGTTGATGGGGATGGAGGCATGGTGAATGATGAGTCTCCCTCTTCATGTGGCGTTTGAGAGATGTT
Source organism: Phyllomedusa bahiana (assembly GCA_025379985.1). Lineage (NCBI taxonomy): Eukaryota > Metazoa > Chordata > Amphibia > Anura > Hylidae > Phyllomedusa > Phyllomedusa bahiana. The sequence goes on from JAODAL010051355.1 coordinate 23,462, forward strand.
TTTAAGGGACTTCGCATTTTTTTCTGCCTGTTTAGGATGCACGTTGCCTCCCTTCTTTTGCAGGAAACGGTCCATAAATGAGGAGGAAAGTGTTATGTTGTGGCTCAATATGTTCCAGCTGAATATTATCAGTAGTGGCAAAGATGGGGAGTTATTCACGTCAACTTCTGTAATTCTTTTTTTTTTTGTACTGGCTTGCAGATCAGTGGAGGCGCTCTGGTACACAAATCAGAGTGTGATTCTAGAAGCTGACAGGAGATGGCAGTCTTCCTTCACTTTTCAATTCAGTATGGATATGCGGAAGTGCTGATGCCCAGTGCTATATAGCGGTGGTAATCTGCTGTGCCTCTGCTTGTAACGTTTAATAGGTGAGCACCATACAATTAGTTAGGTGAATCAGGTCTCAGTAATATGCAGTGCTGTATGAATGGTTTATAGCAACAGCTACTGAGGGGAAGTCCCTTCTTAATGTTGGTGTCCTGGAGACAGATCTCTTCACAGGTTATTATATTTGCCAGGGGTATATGTGGAGTGCCCCACCGTTATTGATTTATTTGTTCCCCTTATCTATGGTCTGCAGAGGTAGGCAAGTGTTCTGATACTATGTCCAAGTTCATCAAGATGGCCGGCCAGTTTCTCAAAATTGGCGCCAAGATCTCCCCTCACCTCCTTTTATGCTGCTGGATTTGAGATTCACCGGCTCTCCCTGTGTGAGCGCAGCCTCTGCTATCTGCAGTGCCGGTGCGGCGCTTCACGTGCAGGGGAGAACAGTGACAGCACCTGTGGGTAGCGGCGCTCTGTTCCGTCTGTCCGGTGTATGCTGTGGGCCGCGTGGCTCCCGGCGTGCGCCACGATCGCATCTCTCTGCCTGCAGCACGTCCCACACTGCTGGATACGGAGCTGCCGGCGTGGTTCGGGTCTACAGAGCCTCCAGAGTTCCTCAGTGAGTTACGCTGCTGTGATTGTCGGGTATGCTGACCGTTCATGGGAGCGGGGATGCGGGAGCTCGTCCACCCTGCTCACATCGCCATGGCGCCGGAACCGGAAGTCATGGCAGTAATATTGACTACTTGGTAGTTTTAATCAGTCACTGTATGGCAGTATTAATCACTCACTATATGGAAGTAATATTTACTATTTTGGCGTTTTCACACTGATCAGTTTTTATTATTTGGGAGTTAATATTTCAAAACCGGATTTAATCCTTTTCAGTATATAATAGTCACTTTTGGAATTTAAATTACTTTGGGTTCCAGTATTAATCAGTTACCGGGTGGTTAAAAGTTTGGGAAATTTTTATTTTTATAAAAGAAAACATAATTAAAAAACATCATATAATAGATAATTGTTATAATTGAACTATTTGGGAATGTACAGTACAGTAGTTAGAAGCGAGGCCATGCTACAGTGCTAGTTTCCAGCTCCCTTCATGTTTCCCTGTAGTACTGCCATTCTAGCGATGCTCCTGGTTACTACTGAGATCTCTCAGAAAGGGGAACATCTCTCCTTGAGGAGAGCACCATCCATTAGAGGGCGCTTGAGCTTCTCAGCTCCTTTCCCATAATGCCTTGTGATATACTGAGACCTCTGTACTATAGTTACTAGTGTGACAGACCATCATGTTTTAACAGGTACAATATTTTTTGATTTTTTTTTTTAGAAATTAATTTTTCTTCTGATTATTACTTAAAAATATCTTTAATTATTCTTTATTCTTATTTATTTTAGAGAGCCACTAATTCCGGGGATCCGAAAATGGTATTAAAGGGGTTTTGCCACGAAGTAAAATTGACGTGGGAAGCTTGCAAATTAAATAATAAACATTTTCACCATTCAGTGTTATTTAAAATTCTGCACCGTTTTGTTTTAACTGCCCTTTTAGTGATCCATTGTTTACTGCTCGTCTGAAGAGCTCTCAGCCCAGGTCGTACATGCCCAGACATAACCATTTCTCTCAGACAGCTCCTGCGTGTTCAAACCCCGGGTGCTGACATTCTACTCCCGTCCTCTGTGCTTCTTATCAATTAGTCAAACAGTGTAAATAAATTAAAAAAGAAACCTCAATGAGCTATGTGTATTGATAAATAAAAAAAAATCCACAGGTTTGGTTCCTGCAGGGATTTGAACCGAGGACCCTTGTGTCGGGAGGTAAAAAGCATTACCTCTAAGCTACAGTGTAGCTACTTTAACCCTGAATAAACAGACCTTCTTTGACTAGAAGAGGAAAGGCCCGGTGATGTTAGCCAGCTGGGTCACATGATATGCAATTCAAACAAATCACACACGCCCCCTTCTGAGCACACAGAGCTGAAACACTGGATGCAGGAGCTATGAAATGAGATGGTGGCAAAATCCCTTTAAGTGACACATTAGACAAGACAAAAATTATTCCAATGACTATCAGCAAACTTGTGCAGAGGGAGAGAGCATCAAGAGCTTACAATCTATAGCGGAGAAGGAAGGAGACCACATTTGAGGGACGGAGATGTTTGTGGGGTGGAGTAGGGGCAGTGGGGCTATTGTAGGGTGGAGGCTCCTGAAGAGATGGGTTTTCAGGCAGATTTTGAAAGTTGTAAAGGCCTAAGGCAATATCTACATGGCACTGGCTTCTGGTCAGATTTTAGGCAGATTCAGTATCTAGAATCCACCGAAAATCTAACTGTAACCAATGCCCCATAAACTTCAGCAGAATATCCGTGCTGCAGTCTACACAACTTGGATTTTCTATTGTTGGATTTCTAAACCGCCGGCATATAGAACATGTTTTATTCACCGGCGGATTCCAGTATACTTCAATGTACTGGGCTGCGAGAAATCCGACCACATTTTCTTGTGCAAACCTGGACCAAGTTAAAATGCCATCAGATCTCCAATGCTATTTTAACATTAGCAGTGTAGACCTAACCTTAGAGAGTCTGATGTATTGGGGCAGTGAGTTCCAGAGAATGGGGGAAGCACAAGAGAAGTCTTGGAGACGGTTATGTGAGGAGCTGATGAGAGGGGAGCAGAGGAGAAGATCCTGTGAGGAGCGAAGATTGTGCGAGGGGAGGTAGCTGGAGATTAAGGCAGAGAGTTATGGAGGAGAGAGGTTATGGAGAGCCTTGTAGGTCATGGATAATTAAACTGAATTTGCTGGGAAGCAGGTACAGATAGATTAACCAGGCATCAGAGTTTGGATTGGAAGGGAGTAAGAATGATGGGAGGCTACAGAGAAGGATGTGTCATTAGGTGTCATTAGCGTCATTAGTTAGTGGGACGATGAGGGGGTTA
>JAODAL010051356.1:0-26731 GCA_025379985.1 Phyllomedusa bahiana
AAAAACTTGTAGATTCACACTGAAGCATCAAAACTGAATTAACACATGTGGAATTTTTTATAACAAAATGAAACAACTGAGAATATGTCTTATATTCTAGGTTCTTCAAAGTAGCCACCTTTTGCTTTGATTACTGCTTTGCACTCTCTTGGCATTCTCTTGATGAGCTTCAGGAGGTAGTCACCTGAAATGGTCTTCCAACAGTCTTGAAGGTGTTCCCAGAGATATTTAGCACTTGTTGGCCCTTTTGCCTTCACTCTGCGGTCCAGCTCACCCCAAACCATCTCGATTGGGTTCAGGTCTGGTGACTGTGGAGGCCAGGTCATCTGGCGTAGCACCCCATCACTCTCCTTCTTGGTCAAATAGCCCTTACACAGTCTGGAGTTGTGTTTCGGGTCATTGTCCTGTTGAAAAGTAAATGATGGTCCAACTAAACGCAAACCGGATGGAATAGTATGCCGCTTCAAGACGCTGTGGTAACCATGCTGGTTCAGTATTCCTTCAATTTTGAATAAATCCCCAGCAGTGTCACCAGCAAAGCACCGCCACACCATCACACCTCCTCCTCCATGCTTCACGGTGGGAACCAGGCATGTAGAGTCCATTCGTTCACCTGTTCTGCGTCGCACAAAGACACGGTGGTTGGAACCAAAGATCTCAAATTTGGACTCATCAGACCAAAGCACAGATTTCCACTGGTCTAATGTCCATTCCTTGTGTTCTTTAGCCCAAACAAGTCTCTTCTGCTTGTTGCCTGTCCTTAGCAGTGGTTTCCTAACAGCTATTTTACCATGAAGGCCTGCTGCACACAGTCTCCTCTTAACAGTTGTTGTAGAGATGTGTCTGCTGCTAGAACTCTGTGTGGCATTGACCTGGTCTCTAATCTGTGCTGCTGTTAACCTACGATTTCTGAGGCTGGTGACTTGGATGAACTTATCCTCCGCAGCAGAGGTGACTCTTGGTCTTCCTTTCCTGGGGCAGTCCTCATGTGAGCCAGTTTCTTTATAGCGCTTGATGGTTTTTGCCACTGCACTTAGGGACACTTTCAAAGTTTCCCCAATTTTTCGGACTGACTGACCTTCATTTCTTAAAGTAATGATGGCCACTTGTTTTTCTTTACTTAGCTGCTTTTTTTCTTGCCATAATAGAAATTCTAACAGTCCATTCAGTAGGACTATCAGCTGTGTATCCACCTGACTTCTGAACTACACAACTGATGGTCCCAACCCCATTTATAAGGCAAGAAATCCCACTTATTAAACCTGACAAGGCACACCTGTAAAGTGAACACCATTTCAGGTGACCTCTTGAAGCTCATCAAGAGAATGCCAAGAGTGTGCAAAGCAGTAATCAAAGCAAAAGGTGGCTACTTTGAAGAACCTAGAATAGAAGACATATTTTCAGTTGTTTCACACTTTTTGGTTAAGTATATAATTCCACATGAGTTAATTCATAGTTTTGATGCCTTCAGTGTGAATCTACAATTTTTAATAGTCATGAAAATACAGAAAACTCTTGAAATGAGAAGGTGTGTCCAAACTTATATATATCCAGCCTTCCTGTGTAGTCTTGAAAATTCATTCTAAATATCTGACAGATTCCAACAGGCATTAGAACCAGGATGCAAAAAGGAAACACACCTTGCTTACGTGTTTCAGGCTCTTACTCATAGCATGTTAGAGGGTTTAATATGTCGTCATAAATGTCAGTCTAAGGTTTAAATGGGTTTTGTCACAAAGTAAAATTGATGAGGGAAGCTTGCATATTAAATAATAAACATTTTCACCATTCATCATTATTAAAAATTCTGTATCGTTTTTGTTTTAGCTGCTCCCTTAATGATCCATTGTATACAGCTAGTTTCCTTGGGATACAACCAGGTTCAGAGCTCCTCAGTCTTTCCGCACATGCTCAGACATCAGCTCTCCCCTCAAGCAGCTACTGTCAGTCTATTCCCTGCCTAATAATCACATACTCACTGCTGATCGAGTGTTCAACCCCAGGTGCTGTCATTGTGCTTCCATCCTTTGAACTCTTTAGTAATTAGTCAAACAGTGCAAATAAATAAAGAAATCTCAATTAGGCATGTGCATTATAAAGAGAAAAAAATCCACGGGTTTGGGTCCTGCAGGGATTTCAACCTAGGACCTTTATGCTGATAGCAGAAGTGCTAACCACTCAGCTACTTTGTAGCTACTCACAGCTCTTTACATTAAAAAAAGACCTCTGTTTGACTAGAGAGAGCACACTGGGGAGAGAGGCATGGTGATGTCAAGCCTATTGGGTCACATGTTATACAGTTCAAACCAATCCACACGCCCCTTTCTGAGCAGACAAAGCTAAAGAGAGCAACAGAGGACATGAAATGCCTTTGTGGCAAAACCCCTATGACCCTTTAGGGTATCAGGTATCAAGCAGGAATATATAGTAAACCTCCCTATTTAATAACTTCTTCTGACAATAGCCAACTCTATGTGGAAAAGTAACACGTTCCAATCACTGAACTTTAAAGCTAGACATATTGCCTGCATGATCTCGAAAAAATGAAGACATTCCTTGTCTCAGAATATGAGATATCTAACAAATGTTTTCTAATGCGAGCTTTCAGGGATTGTGAACTACAGCATATGTATTGCAACTTGCACATAGTACATGAAATAATTTACATAACATATTTAGTGTTACAATTAATATACTGTTTCGTTTTATGTACAAGTTGATTGGAGAAAGATAATACCTGCTGAGAAACTGCAACATAGTTGCATCATAGGCACACAGAATGACCATAAAAAATCCTGGAAAACTCAGCCAAGTAGGAATATTCCGTTGTTTGTGCATAAACAGGCTGGGAGACAGTATCTAACCAGTGGTAGGTACACAATCCAATATCAGCAGCACACTCCTAACTAAAAAATCTATCGAAAGGCACATAGGAATTTTTGAAAAAGCATTTCTGCTACTTAGGATAAATGAAAAATTTTTGAGGTTCTTAGTTCACATTTTTGATCAAAACTGCTTAAGCGCACTTTCCAATCAGCAAGGGGACCTCAATACACGTGGGAACCTACACTAACGTTACCTCTCTTGGGGCCTGTTCAGACCGCCACACTTATGGAAAGAAGGCTCAAGCTAAAAGGTGCTCCTCATTGATTTAAAAACCTGTGAAGGTGGGTGGAGTGTGAAAAACCAAAGAGGAGGCAGCCACTCGCACATATGGACCGTCTAGAAAACAATATTTGGCTCTGCACATCCCAAAAAGTTTTTTCGAAAAAAATTAGCATAGGTGCACACTGGTGTGGCAGCAATATCCATACACATTCAAATATCAGCAGTACACTATTAACTAAAGAAACTATCAAAAGAAACATAGGAATTTCGGAAAAGCATTTCTGCTACTTAGGATAAATGAAAATTTTTTGAGGTTCTTAATTCACATTTTTTATCAAAACTGCTTAAGCCGACCTCCCAATCAGCAGGGGGACCTCATTACAGGTGGGAACCTACACTAACATTACCTCTCTTGGGGCCTGTTCAGACCGCCACTCCTCAGGGAAAGAAGGCTCAAGCTACAAGATACTCTGCATTGATTTAAAAACCTGTGAAGGTGGGTGAAGTGCAAAAAACCAACGAGGCAGCCACTTTGGGATGTGCAGAGCCAAATTGCGAGCGCAATCCGGCTTGCAATTATGGCTTGAATAAGCCGTCTGAACACGGCCTTAGTGATCCATTGTTTACAGCTCATCTCCAGGGGATACGACCAGGGCTGTGAGCTCCTCGGTCCTGGTTGTACATGATCAGATATGACCTCTCTTCTCAGGTAGCTACTAAGTGTTCAAACCCCGGGTGCTGTCAGTCTACTCCTGTCCTTTGGACTAGTTAGTAATAAGTCAAACAGCTCAATGAGGTATGTGCATTGATAAAGAGGAAAAAAAATCCACAGATTAAGTTCCTGCAGGGATTTGAACCAAGGACCCTTGTGCTGTAAAGCAAAAATGTTACCTCTGAGCTACAATGTAGCTACTAACAATTCTATACATAAACAGACCTTTTTTCACTAGAGAAAGGAAAGGCCTGGTGATGTCATCCTGCTGGGTCACATGATATGCAATTCAAACAAATCACACACGCCCCCTTCTGAGCACACAGAGCTGAAGAGCAGGATACAGGAGGTATGAAATGAGATCGTGGCAAAACCCCTATAAGACCCATAGTAGTGTCATTTCAAAAAAATCAAGAAAATCAGGGATGACCTCCCCAAATGAAGAGGAGATCATGTATATATCGGCCAAACCATACAATCGAATCTTTGTGTGGATTCGATGTCATGCCTCCCACCATTACATAAAAGTATTAGCCTGGGAGGGCGAAGATTTATCCCCCATGGCTGCACCAGTAACCTGCAGATAATAAGAGTCACTAAACATTAAAAATTGTCTTAAAAGATAAGAGAGAGAGGATACAAGGTATTGGGATAAATCATCATCATAGATACTATATATAGTTAAAAACAACTCTAGAGCTACTAGGGTTAAATCATAAGGAATGATTGTGTAGAGAGAGATGACCTCTACTGTAATCCACATGTAAGAATCTAGCCAATTGATATTAGATAGCTGTAGTAAAGTAGACTCGGTATCTTTCAAGTGACCTGGAATAAGAGAGATGAAAGCCTTGAGGTAACAGTCAACCCAAGAGCAAATCTGCTCATTAAGGGAGCCTATACCCGCAACGATAGAGCGTAAAGGCGGTGGAAAGCCGGGCTTATGTGGTTTTAGGAAATTTGTGAAAAATTGGTGTAATAGGATACTGTGGTACAAAAAAATTCGGATTGTTTCAATGTAATGAGCCCAAGCTGTACGACCTCCTGAACCAAAGATGACAACATGTTTTGGGAAATCTTGGTGAGGTCAGAAGATAACTTAGGGTAAGTAATGGATGAGATAACATACCCTGCTTTCCTGAAAATAAGACATAGTGCATTTTTAGTTATGAAATTCTGAGTTTGGCTGCTTATGCTGATGTTTGTGATGAAATCACTACAGTATATTAATAGATGTTGATGTTTTGTTCAACAATAAATGTGAATTCTTGTTCATAGAAAAAAAACATCCTCTAAAAATAAGTCTTAGCTCATCTTTAGAAGCAAAAATTAACATAAGACACTGTCTTATTTTCAGGGAAACAGGGTAGCTAAATTGCTGTTACAATATACATCAGAATCAAGTAGAATTACTCATCCCCCCCATCCCCCTATCAGCTTAACCGATTGTAATATCCTGCATTTCTGATAGCTGTTTGATGGCCACACATTCACCTGAATTGAGATTCTGGGAAATTTTAGTGGATTTTTCATGATACAATTTTGTTAACTGTTTCTCCACCAATTCCTGGAACAAGTCCAAAGAGAAAGTGCGAGATTGTATGGGATAAAACGCCTTATTAGAAGTAGGAAAGGGGATGCGCATAGCAGTATTACCTGATTGAATAGACTCTGCTTTAAGTGATTGTAACTCAGAAATGGTAGCTATATCGTTAAACAATAATGGACTTTCAGCGTTAAATATTGCTACAGCACGAGATGTATTAGTAGATATAGCAGTACAACCAGAAGCAGTAGTTGCATCACTGGCAATTTCACGGGGCGAGTCCTCCTCCATCAAAGAGAAATGATGTCGGACCGTGACAACACGGGCGAGACGATTCACATCCAAAATCGTTTTTTATATTAATTAAAATTGCATGAACAGGAAAAAGACAAACCTCGTGACAATACAGATAATTGGTCAGCAGAAAGGATTTTTGCAGACAGATTAAATACTTGTACATTATTCATTTCTTTGTCATTCTCTGCGGATAGCGACTTGCCCCGGTGTTTGCGCCTCGCCCTGCGTTTTTTTGACTTCTAGTTTTAAAGTTCGGGGATTGGAACGTGTTACTCTCTCCCATGGTGGTGCTGATTGTCAGAGGAAGTTATTTTTACATTATTGATCCTTTTTAGTTATGTGATGTGATTTCTGATTGGTTAATGATTTGATATTTATGGCATCATATTAAACCCTTTTATATGCTATGAGTAAGGGCCATTTGTGAGCCTGAAACGAGTAAGCAAGATGTGTTTCCTTTTTATATCCTGGCCTTAATGCCTGCTGGAATCTTTCAATTGGATCCCTACCTATATTTATTTGTGAGTGCGTGTGTGTATATATGTGCGTATGTATGTGTGTGTATATATATATATATATATATATATATATATATATATATATATATATATATATATATATATATATATATATAATATTGATGAACAATAATTACTAGAATTGTGTTATAGTGATTAAACTTAGATACACACAATCATTGATGAAAACAATAATGCACCAAGAAGTTGTTGTTAGAGGCGAATTAAACTTTAGGAGTGATTGTAATAATGATACATGATGTAAGTGATTATAGTATTAGGCCGTGTTCACACGGCTTATTCCCGACGGATTTGTGAGCCGGATTGCGCTCGCAAATCCGGCGTGAATAAGGGGCGAGGCCGGAGCACGGCGGGGGCGCCGCTCCCTGGCCCCATAGACTGTCATTATCTACGGCGCGTACGCGCCGTAAATAATGTGCATGTCACTTTCTCCCCCCGCGGCGGATTCGCCGAGCGGGGAGGAGCGACGGAATCCACTGTTCTCTATGAGAACAGTGGATTACCGTAATTACTCCGACGGATTGGCGCCGTACTGCAGCGCAAATCCAGCGCGGAGTACGGCGCCAATCAGCGGACAAATAAGCCGTGTGAACGAGGCCTTAAAGTGAAAGGATTATTTAGTGGAGGAAAACTGTACTTTAGGAAAGAGGCTTTGGTAACCTGTTGGCTGCCTGTAGCCTAGATACAAGATGCATATGGTTGGGTTCGGCATTTAGGCATAACGGCTCCCGTGTGGCATCCTGTGACACATTTGATCACAGATGCTGTCATTAGGCCTGTAGATCCTACACATTCGTAGGTTGAAAAAGTTGGTGTCCCAAGTAGTCTGATAAAGGCTCAGTTGGCAACAAATATGGAGAATGGGAAGACTATAGAAGTGTTGCAATCTGGCTTAAAAGGAGGCATGTCGTCTCAGTCAACAATCTCTCACCGGAAAGTAAAGTACATAAAAGTAGCCTCTGAGAGCCTTTTTACAGGGCAGCGAAGGAAACACTTTTAGGGCTCGTCCCGACTGCAAAAATTTTCAGACTGCTTTACAGACGGTTTTTGTATTTGAAAAGTGTCTGTGCAGAGACTGTCAACCTTTTACATTGATTTAATTAGAAAATCCGTTCAGCAGTCCACACTGCACGGATTTTTCACCGGACGGTTTTTGACACCACCGGCATTCCTAAAAATCTAGTCAGATCACACCTGTAATCATGTACAGTACATCTCTATCCGAGCCATAGCTGCATGGCAAACTTTGCATTAGTTCAACGGTTTTATCTTGGTGTGGTATTTGTTGTTTTCAGGAGTGTATACATGTACACACACATAACTCTCTCGCTGTGTGTGTACATATAAATGTGTGTGTACATATACATTGTACTTCATGAGTAAATATAAATGTTTCACTGCATAAGGACAAAGCCTTCCTGCATCGTACCGGTTCATTTAAGTGGGGGAATTAACCATTGGCTCTGATGTATTTAAGAAAACCTAGTATGTTCTTCTGTACTTGTCCTACATGAAAGTCTGATCTCTGGTACTCCCTCAGATTCTGAGAATTGCACTACTCCGTTTCAAACTCTGTAGAAGATAAGGAAAGAGCCATACAAAAATCTATTTTCCAAACTGCTCAATTGAGAATGAACAGGAAGACCTCCACCAATAGCTACATAGTTAGTACGGTTGAAAAAAGACATGTGTCCATCAAGTTCAACCAAGGATGGGGAAAATGTGGGTGAAGGAAGGGAGCCAAGGATTTCAAGCCCAACCACCCACTGGTGAATGCCCTGAAACCCACAAGGCAACAACCAATCTGCTCCAGTGGAGAGCCCATCTCTGACCCCAGAGCCGCCACCAGCCAGGATCCAGAATTTTACATGGCTACGTACGCATTCATAGTCTTTAGTTTCAGGTAGTTATCTAAGCCTTTCTTGAAACTCTCTACTGTTCCTGTTGCGACCAGCTCCTCAAGCAGGCTATTCCACAAATTAACAATTCTTACAGTGAAGAATGCTCTTCTCCTCTGGAGATTGAATCCTTTTTTCTCTAGCCGAAGGGAATGTCTCCTTGTCTTTTGAGGGGGCTTTACTTAAAATAATTTTTCCCCATACTTTTTGTAGGGACCATTTATATATTTATATAAATTAATCATGTCCCCCCAAAGCCGTCTTTTCTCAAGACTAAATAAGTTCAATTCCACTAACCTCTCCTCATAACTAAGATGCTCCATTCCCCTTATATGTTTGGTTGTTCGTCTTTGTACTCTCTCTAGCTCCATTACATCTCTTCTATAAACTGAGGCCCAGAACTGAACAGCAAATTCTAAGTGAGGACGCACCAATGCTTTGTACAGCGGTAGAATTACATACTTGTCCCACGAGTCTTTGCCTCTCTTAATATCTTACTTGCCTTAGATGCATCTGATTGACACTACATTTTGTTCTATAGTCTATGATCTACAAGAACGCCCAGATCTTTCTCAACAAGCGATTCTCCAAGTTTTTCTCCCCCTAATTCATATGATGCCTGCAGATTATTTCTACCCAGATGCAGAACCTTACATTTATTCACATTGAACTTCATTTGCCAAGTGGATGCCCAAACACTCAGTGTGTCCAGGTCTGCTTGCAATTTATGAGCATCTTCCATTGATTGCACTACCCTGCATAGCTTGGTGTCATCTGCAAAAATAGAAACCGTGCTATTGATCCCCTCCACTATATCATTAATAAATACATTAAATAAAAGAGGACCCAATACGGAGCCCTGCGGCACACCACTCATAACCGGGGAACACTCAGAGTAGGAGTCATCCACCACTACTCTCTGAGTGCGATCCGATAGCCAGTTTTTAATCCAATTACACACTGTTATTTCTAACCCAATGGATTCTAATTTACCCAACAAACGCTTATGAGGGACAGTGTCAAACGCCTTTGCAAAGTCTAAAAACACAATGTCCATAGACGTCCCGCTGTCCAGACTTCTATTCACCTCTTCATAAAAACAGATCAGATTGTTCTGACAACTTCTGTCCTTAGTAAAACCATGCCTTACAATCACTTATTGTATTTGTCCACATATTCCTGTATATAATCCTTTATGAGCCCCTCAAACATTTTTCCCACAACAGATGTTAAATTTACTGGTCTATAATTACCTGGGCAAGACTTGGAGCCTTTTTTGAAGATGGGAACTACATTTGCCTTGCGCCAGTCTCCTGGCACTATACCAGTCATCAGAGAATCTTTAAATATCATGTACAGGGGCACAGAACTAACCGAGCTGAGCTCTTTAAGAACTCTTGGGTGTATGCCATCACGGCCTGGAGCCTTGTTCACATTAAATTTATTTAACTTGACTTGGACCTTTTCTACACTGACCCAATTAATTATAGCAAATGATGTTTTAATAGTACTGGCACCACCTACATCGGCACTCGCCCCCGCCCACCCCCATCAACTACTTTCTCATTGTTAGTATATACTGAGCTGAAGAACCTATTTAGTACCTCTGCCTTCTCCTGGTTCCCAGTGATCAGCTCCCCATCACAGGTTTTTAAGGGTCCTACATGCTCCGACTTCGGCTTTTTGGCATTTGTATGCTTAAAGAATTTCTTGGGGTTAGTCTTGCTGTCCTTGGCCACCTGCCTTTCTTTGAATTTTAGCTGCTTTTATAACTTTTTTACAGATTTTATTAAGCTCTTTGTAATTTACAAAGCCTGATGCCGACCCCATATATTTTTAAAATACCCTTTTTTATTGTTTATTACCCTTTTAACAGAAGGTTGAAGCCATGTTGGATTTAGTTTTTATCGCCTATACTTGTTACTTATATGAATAAATTTTGCAATAAATTTTGCAATAAATTTCCCAAAAGTATATTTAAAGCTCTCCCATTTGGCTTCTACATCACTATTTGCTAATAGCTGCTCCCAGTTTAGGTCCTCTATTGCGTCCTTCAATAAGGCGAAATTGGCCCTTTTAAAATTAAATGTTTTTGCCCTCCCGGTCCGTTTTTCTTTTTTCCAGTTTATACTAAAATGAATTATATTGTGGTCACTGTTACCTAGATTTTCAGAAACAGTGACATTTATGCCATATCAGATTAATAAGTTGTAAATGTGTGTGAGGAAAATCGCTTTAAAGGGATTGTCCTTACTGAACAACACTGTCAGTGTGCCATGTATGAATATCAGGAAGAAGAGATCACCTTCACAGGTCCATGTGCATTAGCCAGACAGAAAAGGAGTGATGGAATAGTTCCTTCTCTGCTGGACTTGTGCATACATGTTACATGGTGATACAACTGGTTTTCTTACCTTGGCTGCTTCTCCCTCCCCCAAATACACATATTCTAGATCTATGCAGTATACTATGAGTTTTTCAGTATATCCAGCTCCGTAAATATAATGTGATTGTTGCGCTTTCCTAGCATGTGCTGTGACATTTTCTTTGTTCCTATTTTTAACGCATATTTTCTTATAGCATTATGTGGGTTGACACCAATATGTATTTTTATAAAACTAGGTATCACCTTCAAGCTTTACGTCATCTCTATGTGCTGGCTGCTGAGCCGAGGCTTCTGGTACCTGTGGACGTGGACACAAACACTCCCTGTTATGTCCTGCTAGAGGTTACATACAAGGTATGCTAAATGTGTTATTTCCCGTTGGTTTGGAAGATATTTAATACTAGCACAGCCCCACCAGTTTTGTAAAAGAACAAGAGCCTTGCAACTACTACAATACCATACTATGCACTTAGGCTAAGGTAATGACTTAATGTTTAAAGGGGTTGTCCGGTTCCTTTTAAAAAACAAAACAAAAAAAACAGTACACTGCAGTTGGCTAAATAGAAAAAAAAATGTCTATACTCACCTTCTGATTCTTGGTTCCAGTGCTGTCTCTTTCCAGTCTTCTGTTTTCTGTATTCTACCTCCGGATGAGAACTGGTTGGCTGCAGCAGTCACGTCCCACTCCATTACATCAAAGCTTGGGGCTGCTTGCTTCCAAACGGTGATGTAATTGAGTGGCACATGATCAGTGAAGTGGTGACATTCTTGTCTGGAAGTGGAAGACAGCACTGGAACAGAAGACTGGAGGAAGGTAAGTATAGTTTTTCTCCCCACCTACAATTACTTTTTTTTTTTCTGAAGGAACCAGACAACCCTTTTACTTTAGTTATATTTTTTATTGCAGGGGACTCAGTGGTACGAAGAAACAACAGAAGAGCTCATGGCGCCCACTCTGCTTCCAGAATTACATCTACTGAAACAAGTATGTACTATTAATCATTCATACATGGATAATTTAAAGGGGTTGTCTCACTACATTGATTTGTCTTACTTCAGTCCTGTTTTCTTGGTTTCATTTTGAATTCAGGGGCGTGTTTACTGGCTTTTACTAGGCTGCAGTAGAAGCCAGGTCTGTGGCTACAGTAACCAGTGCTGGCAGCCTATCATGAGAGTTTGAACAGGTCTGTAGCTATAGCGATCTGAGAAGCTGATGCAGCCCATACAAGAGGGGATATCTCAGAATAGGTAGAAAACTGTTAATGGACATATATTGCAAAGTGACTTGTTTTTGCAAGATCTTTAACATAAAAAGCAATCCTTGTAGCGAGACAACCCTTTTAATATATACATAGTAACTGTGTATAACATTTCGGCAACAACCCCTACTTTACAAGTTTTATCTAATAGCCACTGTTGTTACTTGTATATCAAACTTGCTTATTTTGGGAACAGACAGGTCTCCATTCTGTCATAGGATGAAGAAGTGGCCATTCCTTTATGGTCTTATAATAGTGAAATGAAAAGCTTCACCAAATGTTTTTTTTTTTTTTTTTTTTACATATGGTTGTTTAACAGAGGCTGCGCATCACTGCTAACTTCAAGCTCCCACTATGTTCAAGTTGTTGTTGGTTCTACTGCAGTGACTGACATTTCAACTCTGCTATTCCTAACTGAGCCTGTTAGATGGATATTGGTAATGGAGGGGTTTTAACAGCAGAGAACAAGGTTACAAAGCTTTGAAGAGTTACAGTTTGTCAGTAACATAGATAAACAAGCTCCTGTGCTGCTGATAAGACACGGTGGAGAGAGACCTCACCATCCTGGCCTGGGCTGCTAGAACACAGAGAGTTGGTTGGCAGTCTAGAAAACCTGTAAACAAGCAAAAGATAAGAACTGTTCTAATTCTGAAATGAAGCAAAATCAGAACAGCAATGTCTTTGATAATTGTCTTTGTTTACCTTTGCTTTCATGTTTAAAGCTAATCAATGTGGTGGGAATAACCAAGAAGTTAAAGGGGTTGTCTCATCTCAAAGTCTCATAGGATGTATGAATAAAATAATGCTGCCTTGCTCTGTCACTTCCTGGTCAAGTTGTCTGAGCATATGAGCTATTCAGACTTCTCTGTTTATTATCTTTATTAGTCTAGATTTGCTAAATTGCCTTCTACCAGGACAGAAGAAGCTTCTGAGCTAATGTAAACAGTAGAGTAATTATTATCTTTTGTCTGAAAGATCTGATAACACACAAGCTCTCACTGCCGGCCATGACCTGTGTGATTCACTCCTGCTATCAGATAGAACAAACAGCAGGGGATAAGGAGTGCACAGGTCCGTCACTTGGGAAACCTGAGAGCCTCAGAAGTTGATAAAATCTTTAGTAGCTCCTTAACAAAAAAAGATGAACAAAGCAATATATTTGGAAAACGTCTTCATTTAGTGTTCCCTACAATTTGAAAGCTATTCTTTGTAGTGAGACAACCCCTTTAAGATGTTTATCATACTATGACTAAACAATTGTGGCCACGTCTTCATTGATAATCAGAAATGGGACCAGTTTGTTCTCAGGAGGTGGAAGTTGATCTACCACTAATGATACACTTTATGACTTGTCTAATTTCAACACATAGTTTCACTGCTGACAGATATTCTGGGAAGACCTCGTTCACACGGCTTATTTGCCGACGGATTGGCGCCGTATTCCGCGCCGGATTTGCGCTTCAATACGCCGCCAATGACCGTGGAGTATTACGTAACTCCTGCTATCAATAGAAACAGGGTGGATTCCGTCGTTCCTCCCCTCGGTCGTGAAATCAGCTCCCGGGGGGAAAAAAGTGACAATGCACATATATTTACGGAACGTCTTCTTAGTGGACGCGCCGTAAATTACAATGCATTTGTCTATGTGGCCGAGCGGCCGTCCCGTCACGACTAACTGGCCCGTCCCCCTTGTATTCAATGCCGGATTTAGGTAGCGCTCCATAACGAGCACAAATTCATCGGAAATAAGCACTGTAGAACGGTGCTTACTATTGATTAATTTGTTGCATCTCAATCCTAAATTTGTACTGTGATGCTTTGCTTTTTAACTCCAGTTACTGAAATGCAACAGAACTATGAGAATATGTTGTAGAGGAGACTGTGAAAACAGTCGTCTAATTAATTTCCTTTATTTGTTTTTCCACAAACAGATAAAAGTAAAAGGTCCCAGGTATTGGGAAATCATTATTGACTTGCGTAAAGGAATTCAACATTTGCAGTAAGTCAAGATCTAAAATGTAACATTCAGTTACAGAGTGCTTAGTGACCTTTGCAGCATATATTGCACAACACTTAGAGGATTATTCTGATGATGGACATTTATGACCTATCCGTAGGATATGCTATACAGTTAAGTTTCATTATTATAGTAGTACAAGAAAAATCAACGGCACATACATATATTCAAGTGCTTTATTCTATTGATCAATCAGTCATGAGTACACAAAGGCTGCCATTAAAATAGATCTAATTGCAATATATGAATGGGTCCGATTCCAATGAACGTTTTAGTCCTCTGGGACCTTAAAGTGGTTTTGCCACGAAGTGACTTCCTTACCTGTTATCTGCTCAGGACAGAAAATAAATCATACTGTGTCATGAACGGCTCCAGGGGGTGAAGAGAGGGGGCCCGAGCAGAGCGAGTAAGCAAGGGAGCGTCTGCAATGCTTACTGAGATAATTACATTACAACTAGTGAATTCGCTATACAGCAGAAAGCCTCATACACTGCACATTTCTCCCCAGCTCCTTGCAAGCCCCTTCATGTTCCCTGTCATCAGATAAGAAGTGCAAACACGCAGATCGACTCGGCGTGTCTAATGTAAACTTTTAAGTAACTAAGGGCATGTAAAGAAAGCTGTAGCTCTCTAAGGCTTCACTTTTTGTAATCACATACATTTAGAAAAGTTATTAAATACCCATTTTGGAGGATCCCACGTCAACATTACATCGTGGCAAAACCCCTTTAATCAACAGAAAATCTATATTAAAAAAAATGAAATATATTGGTATAGTAAATGGAACAAAAGACAATTAGTATATTAGTAATAAAACAACCCTTAATATAATCATACGTTCACAAACATCATACAACTGACATCATATAAAACACATGACATAAAAACATTGATTAAAGAAAGGTAAAGTACTTAAAACCATTAATCACATTTGAACATTAAAAAAATTCAGTATACTTTTAATACTTAATCTTTTTATATAAATGTTTTATGTAATGTGTTTTGAATGTTTTTGAATGTATTATATAAAGTGTTATAGCTCATATTTGTTACTAATATACTAATCGTCTTCTGTTCCATTTACCATACCAACATATTTAAATTGCTATTTTTTATAGATCTGTTGATAAAGATCCCATAAGACTTGAGTGTCTATTGGAATTGGATCTATTCATACAGTGGGGAAAATAAGTATTTGATACACTGGCGATTTTGCAAGTTTTCCCACATACAAAGATCGGAGAGGTCTCTAATTTTTGTCGTAGGTACATTGCAACTGTGAGGGCAAAAGTCTAAAAATGAAATCTAGAAAATTACATTGTATGATTTTCAAATAATTATTTTATTACATGAAGTAATTATTTGATCACCTACCAACCAACAAGAATTCTGACTCTCACAAACCTGTTAGTTTTTCTTTAAGAAGTTCTCCTATTCTGCACTCAATACCTGTATTAATTGCAGATGTTTGAACTCATTACCTGCAAACCTATCCACACAATCCATTCCACTCCAACCTCTCCACTATTGCCAAGACCAAAGAGCTGTCTAGGGACACCAGGGACAAAATTGTAGACCTGCACAAAGCTGGGAAGGGCTCCAGGACAAGCAGCTTGATGAAAAGGCAACAACTATTGGTGCAATTACTAGACAATGGAAGAAACACAAGTTGACTGTTGGTCTTCCTCAGTCTGGGGCTCCATGCAAGATCTCACCTCGTGGGGTAAGGATGATTCTGAGAAAGGTCATAAATCAGCCCAGAACTACATGGGAGGACCTGGTCAATGATCTGAATAGAGCTGGGACTACAGTCTCAAAGATTACCGTTAGTAATACTCCATGCCTTCATGGATTAGATCCTGCAGAACATACAAGGTCCCAATGCTCATGCCAGCAAGTCCAGGCCCATTGTGGAGATCAGCAATGGCCATCTGGATTATCCAGAGACTTTCATGTGGTCAGATGAGACCAAAATAGAACTTTTTGGGATCAACTCCACTCACTGTGTTTTTGGATGAAGAAGAATGATGGGTCCAGCCCGAGAACACCGTCCAAATTGTGAAGCATGGGGGTGGAAACATCATACTTAGGGGGGGGCTTTTCTGCAAAGGGGACCAAATGACTGCACCGTATTAAAGGGAGGATGGATGGGGTCATGTATAGCAAGATTTTGGCCAAAAACCTTTCCTCAGTAAGAGCATTCAACATGGCTCGTGGCGGGGTTTTCCGCATGACCATGAACTGAAACACACAGCCAGGGCAACTAAGAATTGGCTCCATAAGAGGCATTTCAAGGTCCTGGAGTGGCCTAGCCCGTCTCCAGACCTGAACCCAATTGAAAATCTTTGGAGGGAGCTGAAACTCAATGTAGTGACAGCCCCAAACCCTGAAAGATTTGGAGAAGATCTGTATGGAGGAGTGGGCCAAAATCCCTGCTGCAGTCTGTGCAAACCTGGTTAAGAACTACAGGAAACATCTGATCTCTGTAATTGCAAACAAAGGTTTCTGTACCAAATATTAAGTTCTGTTTTTCTGATGTATCAAATACTTATTTCATGCAATAAAATGCAAATTAAATATTTCAAAATTAAACAATGTGATTTTCGGATTGTTTTTTTTTTTTTTTTTTTTTAGATTCGGTCTCTCACAGTTGAATTGTTCCTATGATAAAAATGACAGACCTCTCCATTCTTCTTGAACAATCGCCAGTGTTTCAAATACTTATTTTCCCCACTGTATATGGCAGTTAGATCTATTTTAATTGCAGCCTTTTTGTACTCATGATAGATTGATGAATATAATAAAGCATTTGACTATATGGAAGTGCTATTGATTTTTCTATTGTTGACCAGATAGCTTTTCTACTGGTATCCGCTTACTACAATGATTTTCAAGTGGATTGCAGGAACTCATTATCAGTCTCATTATCATGTCCACCAGCTAATATAAGAGTATCTGCCATGTGCATCATGGACAGCAGCTAGACAGGCTGGAAGTGACTCAAGGTCCTGGTAGATATCTGCAGCTATGCTGATTTGCAGTGCATCCCACAGCTGCTGAAGTTAGTGTGGTGAAGGATCCATAGAGCAAACACAGCCATCCAGGTGGTCCCACATAGGCTCAATTGCATTCAAGTCTGAGAAGTTAAGAGTCAGGGTAGTATTTCGAAGTCTTGGTCATGCTCTTCCAACCAATGTTGGACACATGTGACCTGTAGCATTATCTTGCTCGAAAATCTCATCTGCCTCAGAAAAGGCAATCAGAATGTAGCCTTTCACATCCAATAGTGGGCTCAGAGATTGCTATAAAAACATTCCTCAGATGAGACCGCTGCCACGACCAACTTGTGTTCTTCCAGCAGTGGTTGGAAGGTGTTTGTTGTATGATGTTTCTCACCTGATACACGAACATCAATCCATTTGATGAAGCAGAAGTGACTCCTTGGAGAAGGCAACCTTTTGCCAATTGGCAGAGGTCCAATTCCGAAACTGCCATGAAAATTAAAGCCAATGCTACTTGGTTAGCAGATGATAGATGTGCAGTGACCCATCTGTCTGCTTCAGAGCCCCACAGTCCATAGGGTTCACTGAACTGTTGCTTTAGACACACGCCTGAGCTAGTTCACTGTTGCGTGTTGGTCTGCCCTAGCTGCTTGTTTCACCTCTCGCATCAATGGCACGTGGTGCACAGCAGTTTCCACGTTGCTTATTCATAATGGCACCTTTTGTCTATTCATGATACACTTGCAGCACGTGAAGAGTTCATCAACTGCGCAGTTTCAAAAATACTGCCACTCTTCACCTGAAAGCCAATAATCATCCTTTTTTGAAACTCTGATTAACTCCCCATTTAACCACAACAGCAACAAGGTACATGTGTGCAGACAGCGTATTGCACACGACACATGACTTTCTTTATGAGCTATGCGCTGCCTACATTGAAAGTAGGAAACAGTCATAGTAATGTGACTTAACTGTGTATAAATGTTTTATAGATGGCGGTCTCACCTCTGAGACCTGCACCATTCATCAGAACAGGGGTTAAAGGGGTTTTGCCACAAAGTAAAATTAACGTGGGAAGCTTTCAAATGAAATAACAAACATTTTCACCATTCATTATTATTAAAAATTCTGCACCGTTTTTTTGTTTTAGCTGCTCCATTAGTGATCCATTGTTTACAGCTCGTCTCCAGGGGATACGACCAGGGCTGAGAGATCCTCAGTCCTGGTCGCACATGCTCAGACATCTCCTCTCCTCTCAGGCAGCTACTGAGTGTTCAAACCCCAGGTGCTGTCACTCTACTCCCGTCCTCTGTACTCCTTAGTAATTAGTCAAACTGTTCAATTAAAATAAAAACCTCAGTCAGGTTTGTGCATTGATGAAGAGTAAACAAAAACAAAAAAACACAGGTTTGGTTCCTGCAGGGATTTGAACCGAGGACCCTTGTGCCTGGAGGAAAAAACTTTACCTCTCAGCTACTCACAATGCTTTACATAAACAGACCTTTCTTTGAGATGGAGTACAGAAAGGAAAGTCTTGGTGATGTCATCCTGCTGGGTCACATGATATGCTATTCAAACAAATCACACACGCCCCTTGCAGAGCCCACAGAGCTGAAGAGCTGGATACAAGAGGTATGAAATGAGATTGTGGCAAAACCCCTTTAAGCTTGGCTGTTTTCATAAATCCCAAAGACTGTAATGGAGACCCTCATGTACTGTATGTATGGTCAGCTCCAGCCTGCAACAAAATGGGGAGTCATTGGCCCTTTGTTCTTCTAAAGGAATATTTGATAGACATTTATGGTATATACTTTGAAGATATCTACAACTTAAGCTTAGGTTTACATCTAGAGTGAAGGCTCTCCTAAATTCTGTGATTTTTCTGTGGAAAAAAAAGATTCCATTATAATTTTTTAAGTAGTAAAGTATAAGAAAAGCAGTATAAATCTGGTATTGCTGGAATCGTAGCAGTCTGCAGAATAAAGATAATTTGTCATTTGTGCTGCACAGTGAACATCATTAAAACAAAGCCCCCAAAAAATGGCGCAGTTGCGTTTCATTTCCATTCAGTCCCATAAAGAATTTTTTGTGTGTGCCCAGTGCTTCTTATTGTAACATAAATAGCTTCATTAAATAATACAACTTGTCCCACAAAAAAGAAGCCCTCATATGCCTATTTAGCAGAAATAGGTGGTTATGGTTTTTTGAAGGCAAGGAGAAAAAAAAATGAACACAGTATAAATAAGGATTGCTTCGTCGGAAATGGTTTAATATAATGTATTAACCCCTAAAAAAGACCTTTATATTCTGTTCACTTATTGTTTTTTTTTTTTGTTTGTTTTTAAACATAGGTCCATATGTAACTTCTTATAAATATGTGCTGGCCACATGCTTTGTGGCCGGTTTTGTAATTAAAATGTAATGAGAACAAGACACCTTTTAGTTTAGTTTTTTTCATTTATATTTGTGAAATTTTTTTGCTCATTCTTCTTAACACATAGGGCAACATGTCCAAAAACCATCGCCTCAGTAGATTTTAGGCGCATTTAATCAGTGTAAAGTGCACCTGAAAGTATGATCCTTTCAAAAATCTGGTGTCTGGTATACCATGCATGTTAAACTTAATGCACCTAAAAAGGCGCATTGCGCAATCGTGGCAAATAGTGTATCATTGGTAGTGTATGTAATGTGCCTATCGGGGCGCATTGCGTAACAGAGGTGCATAGCGTATCATTACTAGTGTATGTAATGTGCCTCAATAGGTGCATTGCGTTATGGAGGTGCATTGCTTATATATGTAATGTGCCTTTTAGGGGCATTACAAAGTGTCGTGCCCGGCGTATAATTCACCTTGTTTTGGGTTATTATAGTTAATTTATATCGCGAATATGGCTTAGAGTATTTTTCGCACAGAATAGACCAAAAAAAGGCACTTGCGTATTGGGACATGTCGCCCATAATTGGTAAAAATCAGATTGTTCCTATATTCCTACAATAATTTCTGTGTTGTAACATGTCAAATGTGATTTGCCTTATGACTATATTTCTTTATAAAAAAAAATTTTGAACAGAAAAAACAAAAACATTCTGTCCTTAAATGGGTTTTCTTGCTACAAAGATCATATCTGTAATGATGGGGACCATAAAAATAAGCACTTTTGCAATTGGTTTGTATTACCTAAATGATTTAGTACAGCAGCTCTGAGCTAATCTGTGTGTTCTTCACCTAAAACTGCAGCCTGGGAGGTTGGGCCATGCCCCCTTTGCTGTGATTGGCTGCCTGATATTTAGTTCAGCCCTTTTGGGACATGCCTTCTTGTTGGGATGTGCCCCCTGTGCTGTGATTGACTGCCTGCATTCTCTGTACTTACTCCCCTCTGCGCTATGTGAAATTGAAAGTGAAACAACTTTCTGTGCTGGCTGTTGTCGGTGTGATAAAGGCTGCCTGAGCTCCTTTCTATGCTCATCTTCCAGTGATATCTCTATGTGAAGAATCTGGGCAATTACAGAGTCTCTAGCTGTAAGGTTCACTCTACCCACCCATATAGCACAACCTTATACACTCTCTTATACACCCTTATGCATTTCTTACATTTGCTTCATCAATTCAGGCTGTATGTATAACTGTTTTTAGCAAAGCAGGTGTTCTGGTTTCAAGGTGCTTGTGGAGGGAGGTAATAGCTCTGCAGGCATGAGAACTGACCATTGCAGGATGTCTTCAGAGCTGTGACATCCTCTTCCTTCCACTGCTCACACAGAATGATGTCACCAGTCTTCAGTGAGGGGGGACACGACTACTGGGAGTAGAGACACGCCCCTGGATTTGAGGCTGTAAGAGACGGAAACAGCTCAAGTCTGTGAAAGCCTGTACTGAGAAAACCCCTTTAAGACCTAAAAGAAAAAGGTCCATAAAAACGTAATATGTTTCTTGTGGCTGAAAATAATATGCAATCAGTAATACACTGTTCACATGACCAATTGATATGCCTCTTTGTAAATTAAATTAAGTCAAACAAGGCATGGCTTATCTTTCATACTATCAATTCACAGAGCAACTATTATGCATATAATGTCATTAGTAAAGCAATGATGGTATTTGTTTCCGAGAAGAGCTGAGCAAAATTTAATTTGATCAATGATATGCAAGTGAATTAAGGTAGTTTTTCTACCTCTTTGAGAGGTTATACATGTGTGTGTGTGTTCATGTGTATTTCTGTACAAGAGTATGTTTGTGTGTATATATGTGTATTTATAAAGAAAATTAGGCCCTTCCCTGGTTCCCAAAAGAGCTGCTCATCCTGGCACATGCAGAGAGCAGTACAACAAACTGTACTGTAGAGAGGTGCTACTAGACTGCCAATCACTGCATGCACTCCACTAAGGCTATGTTCACACGGCTTATTTTGGGACGTATCTCGTCCTGTATTTCGCGCCGTACTGCGCTCATAGAGAACTATGGATTACGGCTCCTCTCCCCGCTCGCACAATACGGTGAGCTGGGCGAGAAGTGACATGCCGATTATTTACGGCGTGTACGTGGCGAGAATAATGAATGTATATGGGGCCGGCAGGCTGCTGGCCCCCCGCCCCCGTACACACGGCATAATTGCGGGGCGAAATATGTCCCCGCAATTATGCCGTGTGAACTCAGCCTAACGAGTAAAATGTTCATGATAATTGGTTGGAGCATGCATTCAATGTGCCGCAGGTCGGCAGTGTTCGTGACATTAAGTGAGTGTGGTTTCAAGATGCAATGTCCTGGAAAAGGGCATTTTTTGTTGAAAATATTGGGGCACATTTATCAAGGCAACTGCGCCAGAATTATGGTGCAATTTTCACCAAAAGTAATGTACATGCTTTACACCACATTTATTATGTGTTTTAGACAGTTTCTAGACATTTGATGCCTTGTCCTACAAAAAAGGGGTGGCCTTGGCAAAAGGGCATGGCTTTTCGGGGGAAGTGGACGTGGCTTAGTGTGCACCACTGTGTGCCAAACTTTTTCACAGCTAGTGGCATAAAGTAAACGAACTTAAAAATGGTGCAAACTTAGGCTAGACAGTTCTAACCTGCACCACATTTCTCAACACTTTATTAAATATGGCGCATTACACTGTGTTCCAAATTAAGATGCAAATAATAATTTCTCATTTTCCAAAATTACCTATATGAATTGCAGTCAATATAATTTTCCAGTCATCAACTATTAGAGTACAATTGAAAGGTTTTTGAACAAACTGCCTATGATAACAGTATATTTTATACAAAAAAAACCTCAAAATGCATGTTCTAAATTATTATGCACAGCAGTTTTCAACCTTTTCATTTTTATAACGAACAAAAAAAATGGTAATTTGTGAAATTATAAGCATTAGCAGGTTATTACAAACTAAAATCAAACAGTCAAAAGTCAAAACATTATTCGAGGTGATGTTACATATGCACATAGGACGTCTTGTTCGAAATGAGCTTCTGAACTCTCGTCCATTGAATTTGTCAGGTTTTGGATGGTTTCTGCTTTAATTGTTTTGCATGAGGACAGAATAC
The DNA here is from genome assembly GCA_025379985.1 of Phyllomedusa bahiana. Taxonomy (NCBI): domain Eukaryota; kingdom Metazoa; phylum Chordata; class Amphibia; order Anura; family Hylidae; genus Phyllomedusa; species Phyllomedusa bahiana. Next base: position 22,312 of record JAODAL010051356.1, read on the forward strand.
CCTCCCAGAGCTGTTGCTTAGATGTGAACTGCCTCCCGCCATCATAGACACTCCTTTTGATGATGCTCCAGAGGTTCTCAATGGGGTTGAGGTCAGGGGAGCATGGGGGCCACACCATAAGTTTGTCCCCTTTTATGCCCATCGCAGCCAGAGATGCAGATGTGTTATTTGCAGCATGAGACGGTGCATTATCATGCATGAAAATGATCTTGCTGCGGAATGCACGGTTTTTCTTCTTGAACCGTGGCAGGAAGTGCTGTTTGAGAAACTCCACATACATTATGGAGTTCATCTTTACACCTTCAGGGATCCTAAAGTGGCCGACAATCTCTCTCCCCATGATTCCAGCCCAAAACATTACTCCACCTCCTCCTTGTTGGCGCCGTAGCTGTGTTTGCATGGGGTGTCCATCAACCAGCCATCCTCCAATCCATCCATCTGGCCATCGAGCGTTGCACAGCACTCATCGGTGAACAAAAGCGTTTTGAAGTCAGTTTTCATGTATTGTTTGGCTCACTGGAGCCGTTTCTGCTTGTGTGCAGTGGATAGAGGAGGTCGACAGGATGGCTTACGCACAGCTGTAAACCTCTGAAGGACCCTGCATCTTGTTGTTCGGGGGACGTAGGAGGCACCAGCAGCTTCAAAAACTTGTCTGCTGCTATGACAAGACATTTTTGCAGCTGCTCTTTTAACATGACGTAATTGCCTGTTGGAAAGAGTCCTCAATTGTCCCTTATCAGCACGCACACATGTGTGCTGTGAATCTGCTACATACTTCTTGATTGTGCGATGATCACGATGAAGTGTCTTGGCAATGTTGATTGTAGTCATACCTTGACCTAAACACTCCACAATTTGTTGCTTCTCAGCAGCCGACACATCCTTTTTCTTTCCCATTTTGGCTGAAAATGTAGGCTGCTTAATAATGGGGGACAGCCTTCTTATGGCCGTGTTCACACGGCTTATTCAAGACGGAATTGCGAGCCGGATTGCGCTCGCAATTCCGGCTTGAATAAGGTGCGGGGGCGCGGCCCGCCGGCCCCATAGACTTACATTATCCACGGCGCGTATTGCGCCTGGATCAAGTGCATGTCAGTTTCTCCCCGCCCGGATTCGCCTAGTGGGGAGGAGCGACGGAATCCACTGTTCTCTATGAGAGCAGTGGATTACCGTAATTACTGCGACGGATTGGCGCCGTACTGCAGCGCCAATCCGGCGCGCAGTACGGCGCCAATCCGCGCCAAAATAAGCCGTGTGAACGGGCCCTAAGTAGTCTTGCCTTTCATTGGACACACCTGCCAAACTAATTGGCACAGGTGTCTGCAAATGCTTTCAGTGATATAAAGAACCCTGACTCACATCACCATCAATGAGTTTAACTGACAAAAAAATTCTTACCTTATCACTCCTAAACACTTTTTACATGATAATTTGGAACACAGTGTATAAGACTATCTAGTCTAATATTCCACTAAGAGTTAGACAGTAATAGTAAATGTGCCCCATTTTATTCTGAAGCCATTGTAACTTGAGGGGCTGTGTGTGTGTATACATGTATGTATGTATCTTCAGTGGAACAAGGAATCTTAATGTAACACTTGTAGCGTTATTGACCTAGAAGTGGAAAATACATAAGAGATTACATAGTATCAATAAGATTTAAAGGGAAACTGTACTCTTAATAGTGTGCACATAATATTATTTTTTTCTGGGGTAACAGCATGATATTTAGCTCTAAGTTCTTGAGATCATTGTACAAATATCAGTTGTGCTGTTCTGTATTTTAGTTGGACAATGATAACACAGTGAGTTATTTGTGAAATATCCAAAATGCCTTGTGTATGTGCTCCATGAACACGTTTTCACGCGGCATTGGTCCTTCCGTTAGGTAGAACTTTGGCATATACATGTACACCGATCAGAAATAACCATATAACCACCTGTTTAATATTGTGTTGGTTTTCAATATGCCACCAAAACCGCTCTGTCCCATTAAGGCATGGACTCCACAAGATCTCTGGAGGTGTCCTGTGGTACTTAGCAGCAGATCTTTTTAAGTCCTGTAAGTTGCGAAGTGGGACCTCTGAATTGGACACATTCTTCAGATGTTCGATCAGACTGATATATGGGAGATTTGGCAAGCAGATCAAGATCTTGAACTCTTTATCATGTTCGTCAAACCAGTCCTAAACAATTTTTGCATTGTGGCAGGGTGCACTATCCTGCCGAAACATGCCACTACTAGTTAGATAATACAATTTTCATGAAGGGGGTGAAATTAATCTGGAACAATGCTTAGGTAAGTGGTATGTGTGAAAGTAACATCCACTTGACTGTCAAGACTTAAAGGGGTTGTCTCGTGACAGCAGTTGACAATGTTTTATGCTGGTTGCCAAGCAGAGCTTGTGAAATGAGGGGCGTGTTTCTCCTCCCAGCAGGGAGTATCTTCGCTCTTTGCAGACATGCCCTCAAAGTGTGCATGTGATGATTCATTCTGTGTGACCATGGGGAAGAGTTAGATTCTCAGCTGTTAGTGGAATCATTAGAAGTGAAAAGCTAAGTGTTTACTCTATAGTTTATATCTAAATTTTCTCGCTCTCTCTACATACTTTGTAACTAGAATGGGCATTTGACATCCAGGACTCTGGGAAAGATTTTTTTTTTTCTCTTGTCACTCACACAGTGATATATCCTGCAGATTATTACACCACTGACCTCTACAGATCTGCAGAACATGTGTTTACATGGGACTGCACATCTGTCTCACAAGTAGTTTACGTGGGACCTTGCATCTGTCTCACAAAAGTTTTTACGTGGTACTGCACATGAGATTTACGTGGTTCTGCCAATGTAAGACTGCACCTCTTACATCGGACTGCTTGTTTTCCGTTTTACGTGAGACTATGTAAGACTGCATCTCTTACATGGGACTGCTGTGTTTTCTGTGGGACTGCACACGAGATGTACATGGGACTGCTGATGTAAGACTGCACCTCTTATATGGGACTGCTGTGTTTTCTGTTTTATGTGGGACTGCACAAGAGATTTAAATGGGACGTCCTTAAGAGAATCTGTCTATCTCCCCTTCTTTTCTCCCCCTCTCTCTCTCCTCATTCTCCCTCTTTCCCCCTCTCTCTCCTCATTCTCCCCCTCTCTCTCTCTCCTCATTCTCCCCCTCTCTCTCTCTCCTCATTCTCCCCCTCTCTCTCTCCTCATTCTCCCCCTCTCTCTCTCCTCATTCTCCCCCTCTCTCTCCTCATTCTCCCCCTCTCTCTCTCCTCATTCTCCCCCTCTCTCTCTCCTCATTCTCCCCCTCTCTCTCTCCTCATTCTCCCCCTCTCTCTCTCCTCATTCTCCCCCTCTCTCTCTCCTCATTCTCCCTCTCTCTCTCCTCATTCTCCCTCTCTCTCTCCTTCTTTCTCCCTCTCTCTCCCCTCATTCTCCCCCTCTCTCTCCCCTTCTCTCTCTCCCTCTCTTTACCCTTCTCTCCCCCCCTCTTTCTCTCTATCTTCCCCTCCTTCTCCCCCTTTCTCTCTACCCCCTCTCTCCCTCTCCCCGATGCTTCTGCAGACATCCTGCGTGTTCCCGTCCACGACCTGTTCACTGCATCTCCTTTGCCTGCGTGTTCTCGTCAACGACCTGGGTGGGACAGAACACTCGGCTGACAGCCACTAATACTTTAGCTGGGCGTAACCCGACCTGGGCTCAAACACCGTTGCTAAGCACAAATAAAGCAGCCCGTTCTCTTAAATCATAGCACTTTGCTAATGGTACCAAAAGACGTACATGCTTAGATTTTTGGTCCCCGCCTTTTAAACTATGATCTTCGTAGTGAGACAACCCCTTTAACTTTTCCTATCAGATCATTGCCCAGAGCATCAAACTATCTCTCACAGTTTATTTTTTTTCCCATTAATACATCCAGATGCCATCTTTTGCCCCTAAAAAGTGACACACATACACTGATCCATCCGAATTAGGTGAAAGAAAGGAAGACTTTTAGACCAAGCCATTTTTTTTTTTTTTTATTTGTTCCGTAGTCTAGTTGTCATGCTCAGTGTGGGCATCTTAGCATTCTAAGGCTATGCAGCAAGCTGTCATGCACTGTGTGTTCTTGCACTTTAGTATCATAGCCAGCATTAATTGTTTCAGCAACTTGTTTTACAGTAGCTCTACTGTGTGACTGGACCGGACAAGCTAGCCTTTGCTCCCCCATGTGCATCAAGAATCCTTGCACACCCACAGCTATGTCGCTGATGCACTGGTTTTCCTTTTTAGGTAGTCACTCCAGTACACCCGATAATAGGAACTTGTTCATTTATCCATTATAATTAAGTCCTTGTCAAAGTCACTGAGATCCTCACACTTTCCCATTTCTCCAGCTTCTAACATATCAGCCTTAAAGAACAGACTATTCACT
>JAODAL010051357.1:0-26730 GCA_025379985.1 Phyllomedusa bahiana
GGGGCGGACCTTGGCTTACCGACCCACAGCCAGGGACGGGCACCAAGGGGCTGCTAAGCAGGTGGGGGGGCCCCAAGGGAGGACATAGGCAGGGGGGCACCAAAGGGGAGTACGTGGGGCTGGCGGGCTGGCACCAAGGGAGGTACAAGGAGGCGGGGGGCACAAGGGAGGTTGTAGCAGATGGACAGGCACCAAGGAGCTACGTAGGCAACGGGCGGGCCCCAAGGGAGGTATGTAGGAAAAGGTAGTAGGAAACAAGGCCCAAAGAGGTTGGTACTGTGTACCTACCCCCTTTTGGCCTTCCCTTTTCCAACCAAGCACTTTTGGCAAGGGGCCCAATCATGAAGTACAAACTATTTACATTAGAGGCAATTTTCAGGAGCGAGCCGGCTCCCAGGAAGGCAGAGGCGCGTTCAGCGGGGGGTAAGGCGCGGACGGGGGAGGGGAGCCAGTGAAATTTAAGGGTTTCTCCACCTCCCCCCCCCCTGCATTCACGTCTTGCTCCGCCTCCGCCATGTGACCACATCATGACATCACCCTGCCATCCAGGAAGACTAGCTACGGCCCGCGGACTTTCCGGGCCGGCTCACATGCCCTCAATTGGGGCCCCGGGGGCCCGGCCCCGGGGCCCCTCCGTATGGCCGCAGCCAGATTTAAATTTTGCGCAACTACCCCACTGCAGAGCATCACCTCACGCGGGGGCCCTATTTTGGCCCGGGGCAGCCGGGGGGCCCGTGTTTGGGGGCCGCAGGCGCAGCCCCCTCTATAAGTGAGTGACACCACTGCACAGTCACAATTCCCCAATGCGGCTTTTGCGGGCCGCGGGGCCGGGGGTACGCTGTAGGGGCCGCACCCCACAGCCCCCATTAATAAACTGTGTGCTGCGCCTGCAAGTCGGGAAATCCTGCCGGGACAAAAATTCTTGCTGCGGGGGGCTCATCCGGCCGCATTCAAATGCCGGCCGCGTATCACTGCCTTCAGCCCTGGCGGGGGGCCGGAGCTGATTCCCCCACAGGGGTGCTGCTTAAGGTGAGCAGCGCTGCCAAGCCTAACTTGGGCGGTCCACCTGTGGCCCGGCGGCGCGGCCCGCCAGGCATATGCCCGGTCGGGCGGGTGCTCAGTCCGGGCCGAGAGCGGGCCCAGAGTTTTGGGGGTTTATGCATGAGATGCCCCGGAATCACTGTGAATGCGTTTAGTAACCCGGGTTTGGGCTATTTTTTCCTCAGAGCTAAAAGATTATTGCCCCACTCCATGGCTGGCCAGGGCCCCCCCCCTTTTTTCCTTCTTTTTATGTCTATGATAGTTACATCACGCTTATAAAGCAATACCATCTAACTGAACTAATTACAGAAACAGTAACATGTCTTTCATTGAGCATGTTGAGTACACATCCACAGAGTATGGCAAAAAAGTAAGTGAACCTTTGTGTTAGCGATTTCCCAAGACAGTGCTTTAATTTTGGGAAATTTAGACTGAAATGTGGTTTCAGTGCCTTTAAATTAAAAAGGGGCACCAAAGTTTAAAATTACTGGCAATCTGTTCTTCTCAAGAGTGATTAGTTACTGTGAATCATGCCTTTATTCATATGACTTTCAAAAGATCTCAGAAAATGTGTTATTGAGATACATGGTAGCTGTAAATTGGAAAAGGCTAAAAATGCATTGTTAAATAGCTCAATGTGTATAAAACTACAAATTATTTACAAACAGAAAAAAATTAGGCAAAAAAGGAAAAAAATATATCAACAATGTCGATACGAAGATCCAGCATCCGAGAAATATAAAATTTTAGTTTTTTAATAACCTTTTTAAAAAAACCCTAAACAAAAAAAGTAAAGATAAAAAGCTAAAATTCGACAAAAAAACGACCAAATTTAGGACTGGTGTCCTTATCACATTTCGTAAACCACTGGATATGTGAAACTATTTAAAGCTAAAAAAGGCCTCCTCAAGGTAAAAGTAATTTTAACCAACCAATGAAGTCAAATAAATGCATATGGTAAATATTATTAATAAATAACTTGCAGTCTGCTCCCCCTCTACCTCGTGCCTGATAACAGGGGGGGACAGGTGCATTTTCTCACTTTGTTTTTCATTAATTCAGGCTGTATATATAACTGTTTACAGCAATGCAGGTGTTCTGGTTACAAGGAGCTTGTGGATCCTGAAAGTGACAGCTCTCCAGGCATAATAACTGACCATTGCAGGAGGTCTGCAGAGTTGTGACATCCTTTCTGTGTATAAGGCTGTGTTATATGAGGGGAGAGTGAATCTAGCAGTTAGAGACTCAGTAATTGCCCAGATACTTCACATAGAGTTATCACTGAGAGAAGGGGCAAAGGGGATCTCAGCAGTCATTATTACACAACTCAGGGTTCATTTTAAAGACAATGAAACACGGGAAACAGCCATTTACACTTTTTTTTTACACAAGAGCGGGGCAGCCAATCACAGCACAGGGGGCATGTCCCATCCAAGGGGTGCATTCCAACAGGGCTGACTGAAATATCAGGCAGCCAATCATAAAAAAGGGGGGCGTGGCCTGACCCTTGCTGCAAAATAGCTTAGACATGCACAATTGGGTAGTAGTGTTTATACTAAAAATTTAGGTAATGAAAACCCAAATTGCAAAAGTGCTTTTTTTGCTGTCCCCAAAATTTACAGAATGATTTTTTGTAGTAAAAAAATCCCTTTAAGTCCTTCCTGACATTGGACGTATGGGTATGTCATATGTGGGAAGGTGTTCCCGCAAATGGCTGTTGACATATGTCCAGGAGATTGTGCAGGCTCACAAGCAGAGCCCACAGTTTACGAAGGGAACTACCATAATTACAGCTGGTTTTATGGCACGGGGAGGGACCAGAGCTTAACCCGAATACATGGTTTAATTGCGACTCCGGCAGCTAAGGGAAAGACAGAGGGAGAGAGCTCCTTCTGTCTCCATCGATATTTACCTGCATCTAAAGATTTTCTGATCAAACCCCCCGAAAAAATGTAAAAAGGGTGGAAAAATGAAAAAAATGAACAACACACATAAAATAAAGTAATCACTAAACCCGGGAATTCCCCATTTCAAATGCCAATCATCACAAAAAAGATAAGAAATAAACACAGTACGCATATTTGGTATCATACTAAAAACCCCCCTCCATAAACCACCTATAAACCACATGAGAATGGGAAAAAAAAAAACAAATAAAGAACTTTTGTTCATCTGGTAAAACATAAAATGGAGTAAAAAGCGTTCAAGTAGTCAAATAAACCCCAATGTGGTATCAAAGAAAACATCAGTTTGTCACCCTTATACGCTAAAAATACAGCTACTAATGGAACATATTTATTAAGTAAGGCCGAAAAAAGAAAAAATTCCTCCCATTTTTCCGCCTAGTGTTGATTCAGGGGAGGCAAAAACCCCATAAGATAGAAGCCAATTTTCCTCATTTTAGGGAAAAATTCCTTTCTGACTTCAATCTGGCAATAGAATAAATCCCTGGATCAACAACCCTTCTTCAGAATCCTAGTCACTATAACTTGATAATAATTACACTTTAGAATGTATCCGTTTTTGCACAGTCTCACAGCTCTTAGGGTATGTTCACACGGCGTTTTTGAATACATTTTTGGATACGTTTTCGATGCATAAAACGTGCACCCAAAGCTGCAGCAGAAATGCACTTTATAGTTTTAAATAGAGTGTCTGCTGTATCAAACATCAAGAATTGCCCATGTCATTCCTTGAAGGATCGAAAGCCCAAATGTAAAACGTGCATCGGCGATGATACCTGAACGCCAATGGTGTTTTTACATTGGAACATGAAACACCCCTGCACTTTGTTAGATGCGTGTTTGGGCCGTTTTGGGTCCGAAACACAACCAAACACACATTTTAAGAACCCGGGGGGAAAACCCCCTTACAGTAAAAACCCTTTCTTTTTTTTTTATGTAAAACTTTTTTTTCAAGATGTATGGTGCCCCTTGTTCTAGAACAGTCCTGGTATAAATAGATCATGGGGAACTCTATATGACCTTTGAATATTTAAACAATTATTATGTTTTTCTCAAAAACTAAATAACATTTTCTCTCATGTGCACTATCCCTTTTTTTAATACACACCAAATCCAATTTGCCTTTGGCATTCGGGGACACTGGCTGGTACAATAAAGTTTACTGTCCACTAGGATTTCCAAATCCTCTCCATGTAACTTTTACCCAGATTTAACATGTAATCATGGAAAGGATTTTTCCTTCCTATGTGCATAACCTTGCATTTTCTGTTAAACCTCATTTTTTTCCTGCCAGGCCCAACTTATCCAGATCCCTTTGTAATTAAACTTTATCCTCATTGTGTTGATTATTTTTACAGAGCTTAGACATCGCAAAGATTGATTTTCACTTGCAATCCTTCTGAAGACATTTTATTAAAAGAATGGGGCCCAAACACGCCCCCTGGGTCCCTCACTGGGGATCTAACTAGATGTACCATTAATCACCACCCTTGTTTTCTCCCACCGCCATTTACTTACCCCCTTGAAAACTTTTCCCCAGTCCAAGCATTCCCATTCCATTCCCAAACCCTTTTATGGCACAGTATCAAATGCTTTAGAAAAATATACTTTTGACACCCCAATCCCCTCACCCTCACGTTTTTTTTTTTTTTGGCAACATGGATCAGCACCCTCCCCCTCAGCCCAGTGTTTTTAATTACAGAGCTGTATAAGGGAAAAGCCCTTTTTCTTTCAGCCTGCTTGCAGGGAGCCCCAGGAAGGGAAGCAGTGTGGGCCTTTTTCCCTTTTTTTGGGTGGGTGCTGTGTGGCGGTCATTTCTGCTGTGTGCTGTGCTGTGGGGTGGGGCAGCCCCAGCGCCGGGGGGGAGGTCTGGCAGCAGTGGGCTGTTGGGCCACTGGTTGTGCCCCTCATCTGGGGGGGTTTTTGCTGCGGCGGTGGCCACCAGGGGTGTTACTACCATTTAGAGTAGGGACCCCTTTAAAGAGGTCCCGTGAAGGGGGGAAGTGGGCCTAAAACGTTTTGACAAAAAGTATACAAGAACCTCCCGTTCATTTTTGAAAAAGTTTTTGCTAGAAGCATTATTTAAACAAACGTATTTGTGGGGAGACGGTTCATGCCCCCTCCCTCCTATTGATATATATAGTCTACTTTTTTGCACACAGGTCAGCACTCCTCCCCCCCCTAGCCCAGGGAAATTATTAATTTGCATAGCGTATAAGGGGTTTTTCCCTTTTTCTTTCAGTCGCTTGCAGGAGCCCTAGGGGAAGGGAAGCATTGTGCCTTTCCTTTTTTTGGGTGTGGTGCGTGGGCAGTCATTGCTCGTAAGCTGTGGGTGGGTGGTGCGCCCCAAAGCGGGGGGCAGGTCGCCAGCATGGGGGTTTTTTGGGGGGCCCTGGTCTGTGCCCCCCATCTGTGTGTTTTTTGCTGCGGGGGTTGTCCCCCCATGCAGTGTTCCCCCCAATTTTCGTAGAACCCACTTTAAAAAGGTCGCCGGAAGGGAAGTGGGCCTATACGTTTTGATCAAAAAGTATACTAAGAACCTCCTGTTCATTTTTGAAAAAAAGTTTTTGCTGAGAAGCATTATTAGATCAACGTATGTTGTGGGGATGTGTGGTTCATGCCTCTCCCTCCTAGATTGATACCTATAGTCTATCTTTTTGCACACATGGATCAGCACTCCTCCCCCATCTAGCCCAGGTGTTTTTAATTATCAGTAGTTTGTATAAGTGTTAATGCCCTTTTTCTTTCAGTCTGCTTGCAGGAGCCCTAGGAGGGTAAGCGTGTCCTGTTTTTTCCATTTTTAGTTGTGGTGCTGTGTGGCGGTCATTGCTGCTGTGCTGGTGGGGTGGTGCAGCCCAGCGCCGGGGGCTAGGTCTGGCAGCAGTGGTGCTGTTGGGCCACTGGTCTGTGCCCCTCATCTGTGTGGTTTTTGCTGCGGCGTTGGCCGCCATGCAGTGTTACCCCCGTTTAGAGTAGGGACCCACTTTAAAGAGGTCGCCGTGAAGGGCAAGTGGGCCTATACTTTTTGATCAAAAAGTATACTAAGAACCTCCTGTTCATTTTTGAAAAAGTTTTTGCTGAGAAGCATTATTAGATCAATATATGTTGTGGGGATGTGTGGTTCATGCCTCTCCCTCCTAGATTGATCCAGTGTAGAACTAACCTCCTCATAGAAGCTGATGAGATCCTTCATAAACCCATGCTGTGCTTGTATCAGCCAGAGGAATAAACTAACTTGTCATGTACACTGCACAGTAAGGGCTGTAAAAACTAAAAACATTGCTAGTATTGCAGTATTTTTTTCATCCTGCCTCCCAAAAAACTCATCCTGAAAGAAACAAGCCCCTAAACAGCTCCGTACGCAGAGAAATAAAGGATTTATGGCGCTCAGTCTATAGCGATGCAAAAACATGTTTTCTTTTTTAAATCAAAGTGTTTTTATGAAGCAGTAAAACGTGAAAAAAAGATAAAAAAATTTTCACAGTAACTCTGAAAATAATTAAGGTGTTCCTGTCAAATTTGTGTCAAAAATGGTCTTTATTATAGAAAAAAACAAAAACACAAACCATCCAAGAAAGAAAAACCTAATAAAAAAGGGGTGGATCCTTGGGGTCATGAGGACCAAAACCGAATCCAGGAAGCAAAAAACAAAACAGATATCAGACAAACCCAAACAAACCGAAGTCCAGGTGGCCAGATAACAAACAGGAATCTATAAGCAGAAAAATCTCAGGCCAAAAACCAAGAAGCAGGAAGGTATAAATATCCCAGCCAGGGATTGGCCTAGGACATTAACTATAAAGGCTCCATACAAAACCCTGGCTGAGGCTGGGAAGAAGTAGAATCACTTAAAGGGCCATACACACATTACTGACAGCAATACAGAACAGCCTCCAGGGTCAAAGAAAATAAGTGAGCCCAATGCCAGGCAGATCATGACAGTTCTGTTAAGTTACAAAGGCCTCAAAAAACAATGGGCCACATGTATGAAAAGTGTTCTGGTCTAAAACTCACTTTGTTTCCCATAGCAACCAATCAGAGAGCCTCTCTCTTTTTTCCAGAGCACCATATGAAATGAAAGGGGTGCTCTGATTGGTAACAATGGGAAACAAAGGGAGTTTTAGACCTAGACACTTTTCATACATGTGGCCCAATATTTTTAATGTGCAATAGTCTTTCCTGGGACATTGTATCTTGAAAGTGCACTCACCATACAATGTAACAGACACTTCTGATCTGTGGCCCATGTGATTGATGGAAGATCCAACCAATTATCATGAACATTCTATTTGTAAAACATCTGCATTAGTTAAGTGCATGTAGTGATTTGAGATCTAGAAGCGCCTCTCTACAGTACAGTGTGGTAATAAATGTTTTGTATTTCTCTTTACATGTGCGTCTGCTATGGTAGTAGCACAGGCACACAGAAAAAAGCTAACAGGATGTCTGGGTGCTGGATAAAAAAACATTGGTTGATTGGAATATATGAGGGTTACAAAAAACCAATGACTACTGAAAAAAAAACAGTAACATCATACCTCACAACTTCTAGAGAGCGCAAAAAAGGACTCATTAGATTACGCCTCTAACCACACCCAAGCAAATGACATCACAGGCCACGTCTCCGACCACACCTAAACTAATGACATCACACCAGGACATGCAATAATCCACGATGAGAGAGAATATAAGCGGCACTCACCAATGTTCTCTAAATGACTTTTATTACTTAAAATGTCTTAGTCGGGTTAGAAGACAAAGACACAGCTCATGGCCCCCTGCCGTTTCGCGTACTACGACGCTTTCTCAAGGCACACCAGGACATGCCTCTAACCATGCCCCACCTAACAGAATCAGGCCCCGCCCCTCTAGCAAACCAGCGCCAACACTACAGCGCATTACTGGGGTCTATAAATATGTATTTACATAAAATAATGTATTATATATAGAGAAATCCATACATATAGCTGTAAGACAATGTTCTATGGATGATACCTCTATATAATGGTTGTGACCACATAATACCACTATACAAGAAGCAAATATCACTGACCACACCAAGACTATTATTATCAATACCAGTATACAAAGATCAAATAATTCCGCAACACCATGACCACATACCACCACCACATAGTGACTGAATATTACCGTGACACCATGACCACATATCACCACTGCATAGTGACTGAATATTACCGAGACACCATGACCACATATCACCATGCAATAGTGACTGAATTAATACCACAACACCATGACTCACTAATCACCACCACATAGTGACTGATAATAACCTCCACTACCATGACCACAAATCAACCACCCACATAGGTGACCAGATTAATAACTACTGCACACTATGACCACATATCACCAGCACATAGTGACTGAATAATACCTCAAAACCATGACCACATATCACCATTGCATAGTGAATTAATAATACCGCCACATTATGACCCCATATAACCATCACATAGTGACTGAATAATGCCGCCACATCATGACCCCATATCACCACCACATGGTGACTGAATAATACCGCCACACCATGACCACATGTCACCACCACATAGTGACTGAATAATACCTCATCACCATGACCACATATCACCACCATATTGTGACTGAATAATATATCCACAACATGACCACATATCACCACCACATAGTGATTGAATAATACCACAACACCAAGACCACATATCACCATCACATAGTGACTGAATAATACCTCCACATACCAAAGACCACATATCACCCCACCATATGACCTGATTAATACTGCCACAATAAGACCACATATCACCCCAGCACATAGTGACTGATAATGACTTACCATCAAACCTTTAACCACATATCACCATTGCATAGTGAATTAATAATACCGCCACATTATGACCCCATATAACCATCACATAGTGACTGAATAATGCCGCCACATCATGACCCCATATCACCACCACATGGTGACTGAATAATACCGCCACAAAACCATTAGCCATTGTCACCACCCACATATGCTGAATAATACCTCATCTACCAACCACAATACACCACCATATTGTGACTGAATAATAAATCCACAACATGACCACTAAACACCACCAAAATAGTGATTGAATAATACCACAACATCATGACCACACAGCATCACCACATAGTGACTGAATAATACCTCCACACCATGACCACATATCACCACCACATAGTGACTGATTAATACTGCCACATTATGACCACATATCACCAGCACATAGTGACTGAATAATACCTCAAAACCATGACCACATATCACCATTGCATAGTGAATTAATAATACCGCCACATTATGACCCCATATAACCATCACATAGTGACTGAATAATGCCGCCACATCATGACCCCATATCACCACCACATGTGACTGAAAATACCGCCACACCATGAGACCACAGTCACCCACCACATAGTGACTGAATAAAACCTCATCACCATGACCAGCACATATCAACCCCAAAATGTGACTGAACTAATATACCACACAAGACCACATAACACACCACATAGTGATAGAAAAATACCACAACACCAAGAACACATACCCACCATCACATAGTGACTGTATAATACAGCCATACTAATCCTGAATTATAAATCATTACAACTAACTACCATATTTCCCCTTGACCATACCACTGACCCTAAGGTGGAATGAAAGACCAGTTGTACACAGGCATGGAGCACACATATAAGTGATTACAGTTCAATAATATTTAGTGACTCACAGGTGACATCTTCTCTAATGGGAGTCGTTCCCTTTCTCCATCCTGTCCAGACTGCTATGACAACTTCTCCCAGCCTCATCCCTCCAGGATTAACCATACAAACATCTTAGACTGCACTTTTCCAGCACCTCCCTTCAAATTCCCACCTAGGTGCAAACTCCCCATGAGGTGATAGGTGGAGTAGGGGGCGATAGGCTGTGGTCAGGGGGTTATAGAGTGTTAGGTGAGGGTTGTATTTTATGTTTGCACTAGGCTGCAAGAGTAGGTAAAGGCCACAGCTTACAAGCACAATCTCCTGGAGGGAGACTGAAGACCAAACCCCCTGGAGATTGTGGTGTGGCTCTGGCATGTTTTCCATTCCCTGCACCGCCAGATGATCAGCCAAAAGCCCACGACCATCAGGTGTGCATGATGGAGTTTAATACATGATACGTTAGACTATGTTGGAAACCAAGCGTCGAGCATCTTATATCCTAAGCTAAATGGTCAGCGAGGGCCGGTGTCAGGGAGAGTTTATTTAAAGAAATATTTTTTTTAGTTTCTGTGTTTTTTTCCCCATTTATTTCCAGTGATAGTAATCGTGGTGTCTTTCAGATGCCTCCATTATTAACACTCTGGCTTGGTGTCAGTCATCAGTAGTTTTGTCTCAAGGCTTACACTAACCATCTGTCACTAATACCCCAGTACCCAACACACCAGAGGTATCGGGAAGAGCTGGGTAACCATCAGAAGCGGACCCTCTAATGTGATGCTCCGCTTCTGGGTCAGCAGTAGGCTGGTACTCTTAGAATGGAAAGGGAGCAGTATCGATGGAACTTATCTTTCTGATAGTATCCATTGCTGCAGCTAGTCAGTTTTTACTGGCTGGCTATGGAAAATGGAGGGACTCACTTTTTTTTTCAAAAGTCACTTATTTATTGAGAATCCTAATGTGGGCAACTCTGGTAATCATTACAGTGGATACCTAGGTTTAGATTCTCATTAAATAAATAAATAAATAAAAAAAAACAAACAAAAAAAAACGATGTGGGGTTCCCCCCATTTTCCGTAACCAGCCAGGGTAAAACCGACAGTTGCAGCCTGATACTATCAGAATGGAAAGAACCATCGATACTGGTTCCTTCCTATTCTAAAAATACCAGCCTGCACCAACTCAAGAGGCGGACCATCACATTAGAGGGTCCGCTCCTGATGGTTACCGGCTCTTCCCAGTACCCCTAGGGCTTTGGGTGCTGGGGTAATAGTGACAGAGGGTTAGTGTCAGCCTTGGGGTGACAAAATTACCGTTGACTGACACCAAGTCTGAGTGATAGTAATGGAGAAGGCGTCTTCCAGATACTGCCATACTATCACTGGAATAAAATGAAAAAAAACCCACAGAAACTGAAAAAAACACTTTATTTAAATAAACACTCCCGGCACCTACCTTCATTAACCATTTTATTAAAGAAATAGACGCAACTCTGTCTGACGTATTCCACTGAATCTGTCATAGTCCAAAAGTGAAACCTGTAAAAAAAAAAAAAAAAAAACAACCCTACACATGGGGCATCACCCAACTTTCCAGCATGCTGAATAGCCTATTCAGTGCCTGGGAAAGCAGAGGGACATCCCCACAAACAGCGCCAGGGGAAAGCTGGGTGCCTGCTGTGGGGGATGGGTGCCACTCAGCTTTCCAGGGTGCTGAATAGCCACAGGGCTGTGGAGTCAGTGTCATGGAGTTGGAGTCAGTGCCCATTTAGCAGGAGTCGGAGTCGCTATAAAATGGACCGACTGCGACTCCCAAAATATATAATAAATTGGTACAGTTAGTTCAATGCAGTGCCAAGAGCAAGAGGAATTGTTTCTTGCCAGTGTTGCTGCTACCATATCTTCAGCCTCGTCAGATGAGGAGATTAATTTTGAAACTGCATCATGTGAGGCCATGACAGCTGGAAGAATATTAAATGAACTCCATTCATCCATTCAAAAGCCAAGTAGGTTGGACTTCCATTCAGGAGCAGAAATATCTGATTAAAGAAGTTAGCTCATCACAACATCTGTCAGTTCTAACACAACAGACACGGCAGTGGAGGCTCGTATGCTTAATAAGAGTGAGATCATAGATGTCCATGCAAGCACCATGCAACACGTATTACACAGGTCTTGAATGATGGCCTGAAACAAGGTGAAGAAGCCTCGACTTCAATCTCATCATAAGAAGCGTCAGCAAAGAGTTTGCAAAAAAGTACAAAAAATGTAAGTTTGGAAACTGGTGATTTGGAGCTATGAGATTAAAGTCAATAGACCGGGCTCTAATGGGGACAAATGGGTTTGGAAGCATCAAGGGAAAAGGGGGCTAACAGATCGAGAAATTGAGGAAACTGTTAAGTTCAGTGGAGGAAGCCTGATAATATGGGGATGTTTCACAGCCAAAGATGTTGGATACTTGACCAGGATTAATGTTGATCTCAATGCTGAGCTATATGTGAGTATCCTACAAGATGAGTGTAGTGTATGAACACAGACCAGACCTTAAGGCTGCTTGCTTTATTCCATAAAGCCCTGACACAGACTGAGCCACTCCCAGCACCCAGCCAGAGATATACAATATTGTAACATTTTGCAGCCAACAATTTAACACAGTACTTTTCAACACACTACAATCCCTCTTCTCCTTAAAGAAAAGCATATGACCATGAATAACAGATCAATAACAATAATTAACAGTATGAAAAATAATTGTTATGGAAAAAACACCAAACACTTTAAACTCTAAACTCCTTTCCATACACAATAGTCTTCAAGGTAAGCTGGTGGATTTATTGCTTGCCTTGTTCTTGGCAATACTGATGTGGATGGTTGGGGTTGGTGTCAGAATCACTTAAAGTACTACTGCAACTTTATGCAGGAGACAACATGTTCACATGTCTGCATCAAGTCCAATCTTTATTATGCCTAGTTCCATAGCAGTTCTGCGGCCTAGCAGAGGGAACCTTGTGCCTTCCACAACATAGAATTCAGTCCACAATGGAGATCTAGTCCCCTGTATTTGGAAAGAAGTGTAGAACTTGTCCTTTAGTTGTAGTAGTGTACTAAAGCCATATGTGTAAATCTGTTTATTGGTGTTGCACAATTTAAGGTGATTTTCTCTGCATTTTAGAATGTTCCAAGAAGCTAAGTCCAGAATCAATCAGTACTGTGAAGTCTGTATCACCACTCTTAATGGGTAATGTCCTAGCTTGCCGTGAGCACAGCAAGAATATATGTTCACAGTCAGAGTCAGTTTCTTAATCTGCAGCTATAACATTTACTTTTGCATGGAATCCTTTGGTTTTATTTCCTGTGGGTGCATGTCTACACACAGCTGCAAAGTTCCCCATCTTTCCACAGCAATAGCACATAATATTCTGTACAACAGTCCAGTCCCTACTAGAGTGCCCCTCTCTGCCACATTTACTACAGGTTACAGACACAATCCTTTTTTTTCAATTCCTGGTGTTCCTATTATGACATACAGGTTTGGACATTGCATTGGCTGACACAGTCTCTTTGTTTTCAATGTACAGGGCCTGTAGCTCAGACAGTTCTATAGTTCTTGCAATCTCTTGCAGATTAACCAGTGTGAGACTTGGTTCTCTCAATAATCTTCTTCTAAGGTGCAGAGAGCTATATTTCTCAATAACTTGATCTCTGATTATCTCCTCTGTTACAGTCTCAAAATCTCAAGACTTTGCAAGATATTTCAGTCTAGTCACATAACTGTTAATGGTTTCTCCCACTTCTTGTACAGCGTGTCTAAACTGATATCTTTCATATGGAATATTTTTATTTTGCCCAAAGTACTCACTCAGTCTGCTCATTGCTGTCTCATAATCTGAATCTCCCCCTGTTTCTCCCAGGGTTTTAAAGATGTTCTGGACTTCTGAAGCAGCTAGATACAGTAACATGGCTCTCTTCTGAGCAGGTGCAGTCACTCCTGTGGCTGTAAAATAGAACTGGAATCCCTTTTTCCACATGCCCCAGCACTGTGATAGACTAGTGTGGTCTCCAGACACATCAAGAAGTCCCATAGCTGGTAAATCCAGGAATCTCGCCACCCTCATCGCCAAATTTAGTGTATGAAAATAACACAAAACCTTAAGGGCGCATCCCCACGGCATAGGACAAATACCGGCCAGTTTGCCGGCCGGTATTTGTCCTGTTTTGCGCCCGTCCCCACGGCTGCGCGGGGGACGGCTTTTCTCTGCGATGAGCGGAGAAGAGCCCTCACCCCACCCATTGAGAAGCACAGATTCTGTCTGAAAACCGGACAGAAGATGGTGCTTTCTCAATGTTTTGCTGCCGGACCGCCGGCGGCAAAACCGCCGGGCGGAAAGCTAATTTTCGGCTGGTTTTTCAGGCGGTCTGAAAAACCGCAAACCGGCTGAGAAAACGTCCGAAAACCCGTGCCGTGGAGACATGCCCTAAGGCTGCTTGCTTTATTCCATGAAGCACTGACCCAGACTGACTGAGCCACTCCCCGCACCCAGCCAGATATATACAATATTGTAACATTTCGCAGCCAGCAATTTAACACACTACTTTCCAACACACTACAATCATTTAATTTATATAATCGAGTACTATGGGAATGAAAAGGATGACATAGTGTTCCAGCAGGACAACGACCTGAAGCATATGTCAAGGTTGGAGAAGGAATGGTTCAATTACAATGAAGAAGAGTTGCTATATTGGTCTCCACAGTCTCCAGACCTTAACCCAATCGAACACTTGAGTTGTATTTGTACCCAAGTCCAGTATGCCCCAACATTGGGAATGTGTAGAAAAGAACGGGATCAGATTTTGGTCAAGATATGTGTTATGGAAATTAGGTTATTTTATGTTGGTCCTGTGGATTAATTTGGTGATTAAGTTTACAATTTTTAATGAGACAAAATGGCTGTGACTTCCATCTTAATCTGCTTCTTCCATTTTTGCTGTTTAACTGAGTACTCAATACTGCTGATCTTGTGTACCTAATCAACTCTGCTATGCTGTTATATTCACTTCGCTATTCCTCATTTTTGGCTTTACGCCCAGAAACTGATTCAAAGTAAAATGGAAAACCACAATGTCTGGGAGCAAAGTTAGTATGGAAATAGTTGACCGCAGTTTGTATCTAAGATAAGTTTTGAAATAAAACAAAAATATAGGGTAACCAATAAAATAATCACGGTGGGCTTTGGTATGATAATCATGGGGAGGCTTAATTAAGTTGTTTGACCAGTAGGATATGTAATACATGCATAATGATGTATAATTAGAGATGGGCGAATTGATTCTAACGAAGTGGAATTTCTTTAGAATTTCAGGAAAACTTCGGTTCGGAACGAAGTCGAACTTTGGGGTACTTCGCGTGAACGAAGTGTGCTTTTGATTGATAAAATGGCTGCGAGCGCATGGCGTTACATGGGGCAAAGAACTCTGGGAGGAAGAAGGGCATAGCCTACATGACATGTGCAGAGATGAAGCCAATCAGAGACCGGCGGGATTCTGTGACGTCACCGCACTATATAAGTCCGGGCGCGACGCTGGGAGCTCATACCGCTCTCACTGTACTGAGTAGGGAAGGTCCTGCCGCGGCTGCTTGTGATGGCTAATGCTAAAGAACTCATTTTTATATAGCGATTTTTGGGAGGTGTTTCAGCTTGTCTCAGAGACTGCTTCTCTTAACGTTCTATTTCTGTATTTGTGGGGTATTGGATCTGAAGTCCAGTGTGCGTCCAGTGCAGCTGCATATACATTTTAATGCTATCTGCTCACAGCACATTGAATATCCAAGGGTGATCTAAGCCACTTCCTGTTGTATTCATTTAAAGAAACAGCGTTTTTACAATACAAATACCACTTCATTTGTGGCTACTCAATTCTTTTGCGCAATTTACATCCAGGGGTTAATTAAGCGTTGTTCTGCTGCTATGGTGACTAAAAGAAACCGTCTTTTTCACAGGCAAAAAAGACATTATTCCTGTAGCATAATTCACAAGCGAAGGTTAATTACAAGTTTTCCTCTTGTGTAGCGTAAAAAACATGCCATTATAACACGCTACAAAGCTCGTAGTTTTTGGTTGCTCAATTATTTTGCACAATTTACATCCAGGGGTTAATTAAGCGTTGTTCTGCTGCTGTGGTGACTAAAAGAAACCGTTTATTTCACTGCCAAAAAATAAATTTTTCCTGTAGCATAATTCACAAGCGAAGGTTAATTACAAGTTTTCCTCTTGTTGTGTAGCGTAAAAAACACGCCATTGTAACACGCTGCAAAGCTCGTAGCTTTTGGTTTCTCAATTTTTTTGCACAATTTACATCCAAGGGTTAACTAAGTCTTTTTCTGCAGTTGTACTCAGTAAAAGAAACTTTGTTTTTCACCGCCACAGAAGAAATTCTGTAGCATAATTCATATCCGAAGGTTAATTAAGCCTGTTTGTGCTTTTATATTCAGTAAAATACACAGAGTTTTTAAACGGCACATACAAGTCAATTTTTCCTGCCCATTTGTGGAGCGCAATTTATATCCAAGGGTTACCCAAGCTTCTTAGTGGGTTCATTTGGAGTCAAATACAGGGTGTGTATTTATCATATACAGATATCTTCATCAAACAGTGTCTGTACATTTTAGAACAAACAGTATGTCAGACAGAGAGGTGGCAGGCTCTTCACCTGCGAGTGGCAGAGGCACAAACATTCCTGGAGCAGGCCCAGGTCACAGCACAGCAAGGGGACGTCGCAGCAGGGGTCACTCGGTGAGGCCACAACTGCCGCTGTCATCTAGCGGCCGTGTGTTGTTCAGCAACCCAATGGTTCTTGATTGGTTGACTAGGTCATCCACTTCCTCCCAGATGACATCTGACAACCCCAGCCAAGAGTCGGTGGGAAAAACGCAGACACAACCCTTATTTGGGCATGGCCGGGGGAGTGGCCCAGCGGCCCCCACCGTCCTAAACCCGCCTGTCCCACCCCGGTTCCCTCACCCAAATCTACTAGTGGTCTGGGCTCACGCCACTATTTAGCGAGATGAAAAATTTGGGAGGGCAGTCAGCACTACGGGGCAGCGAAAAAAGGGGGTCTACCCCCTGCTTCTTGCAGTACGGCAAAGTATAGATGTGGAGAGTCCCAGGGGAGGTCATGTTGTAGGGTCACCCTTTCTGAAACCCAAGACCTTGAGGACCATGACGAAAACACAAATAATGATGATGTAGCCGACCGAACTTGGGAGCCGGGTGAGGAAGGGGGCTTCTCATGTCAGGAAAGGGGGCGTCAGCTTCGCGCGGCAGCGCGCAGCAAAGGGGGTTGGGGTGGCCATAGTCCAGGATGCAGAAATGTGGGGTGGGAGGGAATGGGCCAAAACCCGGTAAAAAACCCCCCCCCTTCGCAGGGTTCCCCCCCAAGAAATTAGCGCACAGGGGCCCTCACCCCCGGGCAGCGGGGGGGCCCGGGGCGATCACATGCGGACCCTTTTTGGGCGGTAAAACACTATCGGCGGTGGCATTTTCTTTGCTAAGTGTGACAGAGTGCTGGACTGGAAATAGAGGGAAGGGTGTGTCCCCCAAGATCCTTATTCCGGGTAAAGAGCAACCCAAAAATGTCAGAGATCTATAGATCTCTTGTTTGGGGTTTAGTAAAACCCGTTTTCAAGGCTAGTTTGCGGGAGTGGGGATAGCGAGGGTGGCCCCACTCCACCTGGCATCCCGGGCGGGGCTGCCCTGATTGACCCAGGTGTGCCCTGCCTCATATAAGGAAACGCAGACACTCTCTCTTCAAGCCCTGGAACAGGTACCTGCCAAGAGCCTGTGGGAGCAGTCTTCCTTGTTACGATACTGTTTTTTGTTATGATGGCATGGGCCGCACTTTTAGGGGGAATTTCCTTATGTTTTTTAAGCCGGACAGGGCAAGATTTTTTTTGTTTTTTTTTTTTTTCTGTACCACTTGCTTACAATAAAAACTGTCTGCGGCAGTTAAAAAACTTTGTTGCTTTGGACTTCTGTCCTGTAAACCTTGCCCGTCTCCCCCAAACACCCCCCCCTACCTAACCCCTTCAAGTGGGAGATGCTAAGCATTAATTTTGCACAGAAGAACAATCCAAAAAATTTTAAAGGGGGCCGATCCTATTTTGTTTACATCTTAAAAGGGGGGATGTAATCAAGGCATTTGCAAGCCTTTCATCGAAAAGGGAAGCTACTCCCCGTGCAGCGGGGGGCTCCCAGAGTGCAGCAAAGACGCTGGAGGAAACCCCCGCAGGCTACAGCGCAATGGTTACACAGGAGGAGCACGAAAAGCCCCCGCGAAACCGAAGGTGTTGTGCCAACTCCCCAAATGTGCAGGACGGGCCTCCGTGGGCAGATGCTACCAAGTTTCCATAAGAGCCAGTCTTTTCTGCAAAAGAAGACGCAGCTGATGATTGGAAGCCCCCCTACCACCTTTTGAAAGGACTGCGACGGGGAATGTTGGCCAAAGGGGACAGGGGGCAGGACTGTTGGCACCCTTCCTTTCGGGAGAACCCCAAAAGGCTTTTTACACCTGGAAACAGGGGATCCCCCAAATATGACCTGCAAAAAAGGGAAATCCAAACCCCGACTTGAGTCACTTTTTCTGTCGACCCAAGGGGTACTAACGGGGTCACGCTGGACAAACCTCCACGTCGCAAAATGCATGATCCTACACCCTTTGACCAAAAGGGGTTGGGCACCCGGGAGATCCGACGGGCCCCCCCAATGGGGGGAACGGGTGGTGAGGAAATACTTGAGACCCCCCAGTACCTTGCGCAAAATGGGACCCAGGGAGACCCCAAAAACGCTGACCAATGGGGGAGATGGGGAGAGGTACACAGCCCAAGGAGCTGATAGTCTGCCGCACGCCCCCCCCCACACGGAATTCCAACTCCTGGTAAGACTGTTCAAAGGGGAAAGGGGGGTGGCAGATCGCGTTTGGTCGTGCTCACGTGAAGAGACGTGTCCAGACTCAGAACCCGGCAATCTGGCCAGGGAGACGGGCTCTATAAAAGGCCCAGAAAAGCTTAATAAAAAGTTTTCGCTCCCATATGCCAGGTCATAGGTTCCCAATTCCCCCTATATGATGATTCTTGCAAGGGATGTCTCTCTAAAAACCGCCGTTATCATTATGCTAAGCGTGCGTGGTACTTTTCCAACACTGAGGGTGAGAACACATTTTTTCCGTTACTATAGGGGGTAACGGGTAAAGGGTTATTAATCAGGTAGTCTGGTAAACCTTAGTAAACGCCGAGTTGGGAATCCCGGAACCCGTCAAAGGAAAAACTAAGGGGTCCCCCCCATGGGGAACACTCCCCATTACCGCACTGCGATACGGGGACCTCCGTACCCGTTTGGGGCCGTAAAAAGGGTTGGGTAGGGGTAGTACCCATGTTAATGGGATTTCAATGGGGGGGGGACTTTCCACATTTCGGGTTGTGGGGGGAGGCTTAATCCCCGCCTGTTGGGGAAGCCCGGGTGGGGAAAATTTTTCCCCTTTTGGGGTCAGGGGCTGGGAAGGAAATTTGATCCCATGGGGGGGGCGTCCGCAAAGGTCAGAGCAGTCCAACCCCTTTGGGACAGCTCCCAAATTTAGGTGCGAAGGGCCCTTTTTTGGGGCGGAACAATTAAAAATCCCACCCTTGCAGGCCCAGAAAACGGGGAAATTGATGGACAAAACGCAGTTGACCTAAACCAACTTTCACCCCCGTACATGGCTTAAACGGGCCCTTTATATCAAGGGGAAAAAAAGAGGAAAAGCTAGTGGACAAGCTGGGCCCCTAAAAGCAAAGAAGGACCGTATAGATCTGGCCAGGTCCCTTGGGAGGGCATTTGGGGAGTAGAAAAAATACTGAAAGAACTTGAAAACTTTTTTCTTTTGCCGGGAGTCCAAAAGGGAGGTGAAAGAGTATTGTGAGTCCTGCCCCGATGCCAGCTTTCGGCCCCTAGCCCCACACTCCCCGTAGCCCTTTTGTTCCCCTCCCAATTAGGGGGTGCCTTTCGAGAGAAACCAGGGTTTTGGGGGGGTCCAGTAAATCGCTCGAGGCCACCAGCATTTTCTCGTACCGGGGATTTGCCACCCCCGGTACCCGGAACCATACCTTTGCAGAACACACATCCAGGCTTTTTGCTGGAGCTGGTGCAGGTTTTTCGGGGGGGGGTTACCGAAGGAAATTACGGTCAGGGTACCCATTTTTTTCCCCCGAGTAAAAAGAACTGTGAAAGTTGTTCCAGGTAAAACAACTGCTTACCCTTCTACCATCCACGACGAGGGATTGGTAAGGGTTTAAAAAAACCCTAAAACCATGCTAAAAAAATGGGGGCAAAGATGGGAAAAACTGGGAATTCCGTTTCCCCACCTTTTTTGCCATCCGTGAGGTCCCTCTTTCTCCACGGGGAAAAATCCCATTTGAGTTATTGTACGGTCGTCATCCTAGGGGCCTTCTAGATGTAGGAAAGAAGCCGGAAGAAAAAGCACCCCCTATAGGGGTGTTATAAACACGTGGCCCAAAGAGGATCGATTTCACAGTAAGCCTATTGTACGGGAACATAGGTCAGCTGAGGCCAAAAGAGGTTTATAACCGGGGCTAGATTAGTAATTTTCGCCTGGAGACCCCGGGTTTGGTACTGATCCCCACGGTCGAAGCAAGTTCTTAGCCAAGTGGGAAGGGCCCTTTGGGTGATAAAAAAAAATATGGAACTACCAAAAATCCTCAGCCAAGGAGGGGAAACCCCAGCAAGTGTACCAGTCAAACTGATAAAACCGTGGAAAGACCGAACTTCACTTGCTGCAGAAAACTCATTGCACCCCAGCAGCTGGGCCAGAGGACCCTTGTTGCCCCCATTTAAAATTTGCTGACTCCCTTTTTTGAGATACAAAAGGTCAGGGACGAGGGTTTTTTTTAAAAAAACCCGGGTTTTTCTCCCACAACCCCGGGCCACTCTCTCATTTTAACATGACATCATTACTGAAACCGGGGGAAAGGTTAAGCGAGACCATACCACATACCAGGCCGGAGGGGGTTTTTCTCTGAAGAGGGGAGAATATGCGGAAAATTGGGGTGATTGAGGGGTCCATAGCCAGTGGTCCCGCCCCATAGTTCAAACCCCAAGCCAGAGGCAGCGGAGTTTTTTAATGACTTCCGCAAACTAAATGCCATTTCCCAATTCTACCTTACCCGATGCCCCGGGTGGATGAAATTATTGACAAGGGGGGGCAATGCCGGTATATAACCCCCTCTTTTATTTAAAAAAAAAGGGTACGGCAAATTCCCCCAACAACCGAGGCCAAAAAAAAAAACGGCCTTTTCCAATGATGGATTTTCCATTATGTGGTATTGCCTTTTTGGGTAAAAGGGGGCAAACCGGGCCCCTTTCCAGAGAGTTATGGATAGGGTTTTTAGACCCCACATTCAGTATGCCGCCGCATACGGGTTTATTATCACCAAAGTCAGATTGGGGTCCCCCCCCCCCGAGGCAGGGGGTTTTTCAATTCGCTGTGTGAGGCGGCTTTCACACCATCCCAAAAAGTGTGCCATTGGTTTGAGGAGGCCAACCTGGGGACAATATAGGCCGGGGTTGGTAAAACCCCAAAAAACAAATCAAGCCCTACAGAGATGGCCTCAGCCGGGGTTTTAAAAAAAACAAGTGCGGGCCTTCCTACATTAGGGCTACTATAGGATTCATTCTAATTTTGCCTCTCTTGCAGCCCGTTAACGGGCCTGACAAAAAGGTAAAGGTTTTGGCATGGTTTAAAAGGAACCCTCAGGCGAAAAACATTTCAGACCCTTAAAAACACTATGTGCTCAGCCGTGCTGATTTTAAACCCCCGATTTTAAAAAGGGGTTTTTCCTTTTGACCGATGGTCGGGTGTGGGACTAGGGGGGGATTTTCCCAGGTAAGGAACGGGGGGAACACCAGTGCCCTTTTTAAGTAAAAATTTAATGTCCACGAAACAAAATATCCATTTTGGAAAAAAATGCCTACCTTTAAATGGGGCCTTTTGAAGTACTACTTATTACCCGCTGGGGGGCCCACAAATTGAGTGGTTACGGATCAGCCCACTCAAAAGGATGTTAGAACAAGGAAAAAATAGAGGGGCACAATGGTTCTTAGCCCTTTCAGGATAAAATTACATGAAAACCGGGGCCCGGACCCACATGAAATGCTGATGCCCCGTCTCCATATATTGTCTGTTCCAATGGTTCCACCCCCCGGGTTTAAACAGGGGGGGGGATGTGTGCAGAGTGTCTGACTGGGAAAAGGGAAGGGGATTCTGCCCAAATCCTTATGGGCCCGGAAAAAGCAACAGAAATGTCAAGATTGTAGATCTTTGTTTTGGGTTTATAAAACCCTTTTTCAAGGGCTGGTTTTCGGGTTTGGGGAGCGAGGGTGGCCCCACTCCACCTGGGCATTCCCGGGGCTTGGCTGTCTGTTTGATCCAGGGGTGTTGCCTCATATAAGGCAGATGCAACACTCTCTCTCTCATCGGAACAGGTTACCTGCCAAAGCTGTGGGGGCAGTCTTCCTTGGTACAGTAGTAGTTGTTTTGTTAGTGACTGGCAATACCGGCACTGTGTTAGGGGGAATTCCTTTTGTTTATTAAGCCCCGGACGGGATAGGATTTTTTTTTGTTTTTTTTTTTTTTTTTCTTACCACTTTCTTACAATAAAACTGCCCGCGGGCATTTAAAAGAAATTTTTTTGTCGTTTGGACTTCTGTGCCTGCCCCTTGCCCGTCTAACCAGGAGACGACCACCCCCGCTACCTAATCCCTTACAAAGACCCCGGGGGAGCCGAATAGGGTATATTAGAATCTGTAGGCAGAAAGTGAAAGGGGGCCAAGGGGGCAACGTTTGGGACCCGGCCCTGCGTCGACACATGCAGCGTCACCATCCCCTTGGCCTGAGAGAAACGTGGCTCAGATGTGGGGTCCACCCTTTGCCGCCCAGCAAGGGCAGGCAGCAGCAGCCGCCCATTTGGAACCATGCCATTGAAACCATCAAGGCTCCACCACCCGCAGAAGGGACTTTTTCTCTTTGACCATCTCCCGTCCAGTTTGCTCCTTTGCTCCCGCTACCCCAAAAGGCGCCGGGCATTCTTTTCAGCGAGGCGATTGCAAAGAGCCCAACAATTTTGCTTTCCAAACCATACTAAGGGTGCAGAAGTTTAACCGGAGCTTCCTGTCCAAGTTGTTGGTACGCATTTCCCACCCTTTCCAAATGGGGCCCTCTGAAAACCGTTCAATAAACTAATGGCTTTTGCCGAGCCGAATGGAGATTTCCCCCAAGCCAATTTCTTTTCCCCCAAAAAAAAAAAAGGCATTAGGACACTTCATAAATAGAAAGAACAAAGGGGGGGGCCACCCTTGAGCTTACCCGGTTTTTTCCAAGGTCCCACGGAAACGGGGACGTCGGAGTGTAACTCCCGGTCAGGGCCATTCCCTTATCCTTTAAAAACGGAAAAACTGGGTGAATTTTGTTTTTCTGCCCAGGTAAAACCCCAACAACTTGGAAAAAGGATTGGGCCCCGCTTTCCCCCCCCACGTTCCCAAAACTGGGGTTTTCCTGCCCCAATGTCCCCCTTTCCCCCCTCCTCCACCACCCCCAAACCATCTAAAGCCTCCTCAATTCTGGTTTCCCTCATACCACATGTGAAAGGGAAAACAGGGGTTTCACCAGTTCAACACCGGGGGTTTGGGCCTCGGGAATAAGCCCCACAGGGGAGGAACTGCTCCACGTCTTTGCACAAGAAATCATGTGGGGCCCTTTTCCCCCCCAACCAACGCAAATCGGAAACCAGGGGTGCGGACAAGGGGGAAGTAACAGGGTTTCCCCCGCTGCCCCAGAGGGGGAGGTCAATGCGCCCCCCCATGGCGCATGTGTTCAATCTGTTTTTTAAAAAATTTCCCAAAAATTTCCCCAACGATCTTCAAAGATTCTGAAAATGGTCAGGAAACTGGCTTGCATTTATCCATTTGTACAAACCGGGAACAACCCTCCCCCCGATTTGCAGCGCAGAACGGCCTCCCCCAACACACTCTGATAATGCAATTTTTCCCCCCTTGGAATACCACCCTGCAAAATGTTGGACCGACGTATAAAAAGAGAAAGGCCTTTAAACGATTTTTTGATGTTTCCGGGCACGGGAGTACTCCCCTTGTAACTTTGTTGCCCACCCCAGGGGCAGTTTCAGCGTGACACCTCCGTTTTTTTGAGGCCTTTTCGAGGGGGCCCAAACGTTATTTGTTATCGCCGGGAACCCCGGAATGAAAAACTTTATTCCCCCTGTTTTCTTGCCCCGGGAAACAATCTGAAAAATCTGTCGGGAAAAGGGGACTGGAGATTTTAACTACATCTTGGGGCCACATGAGTCCTGGGGACTGAAAGGGAGGGGGAAAAAGGAGGGGGGACATTGAGCAGAAGCATTGTCTTTAAAATGAGTGGTTTTTCTACCCAGGTAAAAAAAAGAGGGGAGGGGCAAAAGCACTAAAGGGGGTAGTTTGGAGATGGGGAAGACGGGGAAAGATGACCCCCCAAGCCCCGTGGCGGGATACAGGGGAGATGGAGGCGGGGACCCCCGGGAAGTCACTTTTTAAATTTGGCCCGCAGCTTGCTGATTTGCCTGGCTAGGACAGCCGAATAGTCAGTACCCCGGCAAGGAAAAACTTTTTGGCTCTCCACCCAATTGGACCCTCCGCTCCCTTTCCCAAAAAGGACCCTTTTTTCCCCCACTTTTGAGAGGAGGACAAACTCAAATACTAGGGGGAAACCCTCCGTATTTCAGTTGGCCGCTGCCTAGGTGTGGCAAAAGTCCCTCCTCTGACATTCCCAACCAGGGGGTTCTTCACCCCACGTACAATGCCGGGGGTCTGCGGGGAAGGGGGGGGGGGGGGTTTGGAGCAGAAACCACTCCATCACAGAAACCTAAGTCTGGAGTCACTGATGGGGCATTTCCCTTTAAACCCGCCTAGGGGAGGAGGGCTTTCCCCAGCAGCAGCAGGACCTGGGGGGCAACCCTGAACCAAACAGGTGGGGCCTATTTGGACAGCACTGCCACCCCATTTAAAAAAATCCGCGGGACTCCCGGGGGCCCCAAAAACGGGAAGTTTTGGCCGAAACTTGCGGGGTTTGCGGGTGGAGAAGCTGTCCTGCCAGCCAGTGGGTGGGGTCATCAGAGGGGGGTTTTTCAGTCCCACGGGGGCCCCTTTCCGTTACCCCAAAGAGAACCCCTTTCCACGGAAATGTGGAACACTGACCATTGTCAAGATGAATAAAGGCGTGGATCACCGGGGATTCCACTCACCAAGGGGCCTTTAAGGCGTCAGACTACACCCACCCTACCCTTTAAACCCAAACTGTGAAAAATGAGTTGGGTTCAAAAAACCGCCTCACCACAATTCGTTTGCCCCCAACCCCCGGGAAGCCACACACTGCTGAATTTTTCCCACCCAACACCCCAACCACTTTACCAGGGGATTGGTTTTCCACCCACCCCCAAACACTCTGTAAATTGGGGCCCCTTTAGACCTAAAGCCCCTGCTGCTTTTTGCGGGTGCCGTGACATCCACACGGGTGTCTTTTTGTGCCACCCTGACCTCATCCCGTTCTTTTCCCCGCCACCCTCACCTCCACTCTCTGTATTGGGGCCAAACCCGTGACCTACACCAGTTTTTGCCACCCTTTCCTTTAAAGTCATTTTGCACTGTCTTACCTCATCTGCGCTGCCGTGACCTCCACACTGTGTCATTTTTGCCACCTGTGGCCTACTTTCCCGTTTTTGGCCCACCCCCGAGAAAGTCATTTGGGCCACTGTCGACCTCATGCTTGGGTGTCGCCCTCACCTCCACTCCCCTTTCATTGTGCCACTCCCGTGGCCTACTCCATTTTTGGGCCCCCCTCCTGATTGTCATTGTGCCCAAATGGGCTGAAACCCCATGCTTTTCTGCCCCCCCAAAACCTTTCCCCCTCTGTCCCTTGTTTCCCCCACCCGGGCCCCACTCCATTTTTTCCACCTCCAGAAAGTTATTGTGCCACTGTCCGACCTCATGCTGCTGGGGCCGTCACCCTCCACTCTCTGTCATTGTCCACCTGTGGCCCACTCCAGTTTTTGCCACCTTCAAATGTCAAATTTCCCACTTTGTCTGACCTCCGCTGCTTGCCGCCGTCACCCCACTCACGTCATTGGCCCCTCCGGGGGCCTACTCCCAGTTTTTTTGCCCCCCTCCTGAATGTCATTTGCCCCCTCCCGACCCTATCGCTGGGTTTCCGGGGCCTCCACACTGGTCATTGTGCCACTCTGTGGGCCCACTCCTGTTTTTTTTTCCACCTCCAAATTCATTGTGCCACTTTTCGACCCTCAAGGCGCTGGGGCCGTCACCTCCACCTCTGTCATTGGCCACTCCCGTGGCCTACTACTTTTTTGCCCCCCCAGAAAGTTAATTTTGCCACTGTCTTTACCCCCATGATGCGCCACCGGGCCCCCTCTATTCACTGTCCCTTGTGCCACCTGGGCCTACTACTGTATTGCCACCTCCGAAATCATTGTGCCCCTGTCTGACCGCGCTGCCAGCGTTTACCCCAGTCCCCTGTCATTGTGCCACTCTGTTGGGCCCACTACTGTTTTTCCCCCCTCCAAAAGTTTATTGTGCCACTGCTGACCTCATGCGCTGCCCCCGTCACCTTTCCCCTCTCGTCATTGTGCCCCTGTGGGCCCCCTCCATTTTTGACACCCCCCTGAAAAGTCATTGTGCCACGTCTGACCTCATGCTGGGTGGGCCCCCCGCCCCCTCCACTGTGTGACATTGTGGGACTCTGTTTGGGGTACTCCTTTTTTTTCCACCTCCCAGAATGACCCTTGTGCCCCCGTCTGACCTCAAGCGGGGCGTGGCTGCCCGCTGGACCTACACACTGTGTCCCTTGTGCCCTCTGTTTCCTAATCCTGTTTTTGC
>JAODAL010051358.1:0-26729 GCA_025379985.1 Phyllomedusa bahiana
CTCAGGCAAGCAGGGTGTGTTGAAGCTGTCCCGGAGGAAGCGGAGGAGGAGGGGGGTATTCCAGACACCGACGTTCCGCGTCCCTGCCTTTGGAAAGGGGTTTGGGCGCAAATTTTGACGGAGAGTAGATGGGAAGATAGTTTGCTAGTCCCCCTGCCCCCTGGTTTGGGGAAATCAAGGCTCCATCTCTCACATGAGGTTTTGGATGCCCTTTTCCCTCCAACATGATCCTCGCATTTAGGCCTTCAAAAATAACAACAGTTACTGGGGGGGGCCCCCCCTCCTGGACCCCCGACAAAACAAAACTCACCTTTCCTTCACCCCCCCAATAGAGGTAAAATGCGGGAAAATGAGATTTTCTTTGTAAACCTGGGGGACATCTGTTGGTCTGCTTCACGTTCCCCAATTTTCAGGGTGGAACACTCAGCGACTGACCATGGTCCAAGTAGGGAAGGGGGCAGCAGGCAAGGGGGCAAAAGCCTAATGGGGTGCCCTCTGGCAATCTTTATTTACCACCTCACCAACGTCAACGGGGCACACATCCAACACACAGAGCCCCAGCTTAGCATGGTGCACGATACGCGTCTCAACACCATTTTTATTTTATGTGTCCGCCCAATAAATTCGGGTATCCAAAATGGGAAGGGCCCGAGCTCGCTCGCCCCCATAGAGGTGTTGTCCGCCCCAGCCGGGGTCATACTGAGCGGACCTTTCAGCACAGCTGGAGGAGTCATTCAGACAAACGATCCGGCTTTCCCAGATAATGGGATGTTTGATTTTTCATAAAGAGGGTCGGGCAGGGACCCTGATATTTGTGGCCCCCAATTGCCGGGGTACCGGGTTTTTTGCCGGTCACTTCACTTTCCCTTAAAAACGAAATGGCCCTCTTGAAAATTTTTTTTTAAAAATGATTTTCTTACTGCATTTTTATTCTTTTTCCCAACAGTTCTTTTGGGTGGTTTTGCGTGGAGATTTTAAAAGACGAAAGGGTTTCAGAAACACCGTTTTCCATTTCCTCATTTTTATCTTTTAGAATTTTCGATTTCAATGGTTTGAGGTCATGGCTGGGAGATACAGCTATAATTATGGCCCTTTTGGAAACAAAATGTGGTTTTTTAAGGGGGTTTTTCTCCCTCACAATTTTTAATAGTGGTGAGAAGTCATATTTATAATTTTTTTTGGGGGTCTTTGCGTAGATACACAAAAATCATGGCCTTTGGGAAAAGAAAAAGTGGCTTCAAGTGGCATTTTTCCCTCCAATTTTTAAAAGGGCTGAGAAGTCATATTTTTTTGGGTCATGCTGCTTTTAAAATCAGCAAACTACGGTCCTATTCAAAAAAATGTTGTTTTCAACAGACATTTGTTCTTCACAATTGCCCCCAAAATGGCTCAAGGGGCATGCTTTGTTTTTGGGGGGATTTTGCTGTGACATGCAGTAATTTCAGGGCCTATTTTAAAAAAAAAAAATTGTTTCAAAAACATTTGTTCCACAATTGTCAAGAGGGCTCAAGGGTGATGGGCTGTCAGAAACAGGAATAGGTAAAAATGTTAATGGGCAAATATTGCAAAATTACTTGTTTTTCAAGTCTTTAACATAGCTATCAATCCCCGTATTGAGACAACCCCTTTTAAAACAATTAACAAAAGGAAACAAAGACATGGTGGGTTTTATCCTATTTTAAAAAAAGTGTTTTCTAGAATTAAAACTAAAAAACTTGCTGTACAAAATAGCTGGGAAAAAATTCCTTGAATTGTACAAGGGAGGGGCAGGAAAAACTTGACCAGTGTAGGGTTATTCAGGGACTGGGGTATGGAGCCGGGCGGAACAAAGTACAGAGACCCAATTTTCCCCCACACGTTGGTAAAATAAAAAAAAAAGCCAAAAAAAAGGGCACCGGGGGGGAAAGGAGCGTTAACCACCTTTTTCCCAATGAAGCTCAAATTGGTCCGCATCATACGGGGGGCAAGCGTTCCCCGGGGCAATATATTCCCCCTGAAACTAAAATGGTGGGTTTAAAAAACCCTTTTTCCTGCACTTTTTAATCTGGGGGCATGCAGGTTTTGGGGCTCATGCTGTGGGCCCAGGACGGTTATAGCAAAGTCCCTTAAAAAAAAATGGTGGTTGAAAGACTCCTTTTCTGGTACTTTTTAAACTGGGTTCATGCAGGTTTGGGGCTCATGCTGTGGCCCTAGGAAAGGCATAGTCTATGTCCAGTGAAATTAAATGGTGGTTGAAAACCCTTTTTTTGGCTTTTTTTAATCTGGGGTATGTAGGTTTGGGGGCCCCATGTGTGGCTCGGGAAGGGAAAGTCTTTTCCCCAGTGAAACTTAAAGGGTGGTGAAAAGACTTCTTTTTCCGGCATTTTTTAAAATGGGGGGTCTTGCAGGCTTGGGGCTTGCGGGGCTAGGACAGGTATAGTCAATGTCAGTTCAAGTAAAATGGGTTAAAAAATCTGCCTTCTGGCATTTTTTAAATTTGTGGGGAGCAGGTTTAAGGGTCATGCGGGGTAAAAGACAGGGATGTAAATTGGTTGTGTTTTTTTTTTTCTGTGGCTTTTTAACCTAAGTTGTTGCCTCGATGTAGCAGATCCATTTGATGTTGTGGTTTTAATTCCAGCTTCTTCAGCCCTGTTTGGGTGTAAGAATGAAGGTGTTGTTGCTCTCCATAGACTTTAATGGTCATCGGCGACAACTATCATTTGCCATCGAATATTTGTCAGAGGGCCCGCTATCGACCATCGACCGATGTCGATACCCAACGAAATCGCTCAACACTAAAAAAATCATATGTTTTGGTTTTTACCAATGAAACATGGGGAAAAAAGTTCGAAACCCATTATTTTACAAGAGTCATCTTTCACGTCCAACTTATATGAAGTTGGTTTTAAAAAGCCAAGTATTTTTATTCATTTTTGCTTGTAAAGAGATGGGGAAAGCCCAAGGGAACGATGTTGTGTTTTTTTGAGCAAAATGACCCTTTTTGAGTATAGAAACAAATTATTACGGTAGGTTTTTTTTTTTTTTTTTAATAGGCAAAAATTTGTTTTAAATGTGGGACTATTTCTAAAAAAAAATGTAGCAACTTTTGTAAATTTTTTTTTATTTTTTATTTTCTTCATTGACAACAGGTGAGCCCTAAGAACACTTTGGAGCATATGCAAAGCCCTATTAATTGTCCAATTTAGATACCTTCTTGTCCTCAATTTATTACTAACCAAAGACCGATGGTAAGGTACAATTTGGTGAATTTACCATATGGAAAATTATGTAAAAGGGGGCAGATGGCGGAGTACCGTTAAGTTTTGCATTGCTTTTTTCAAAATCGAAAAAAATAAATACCTGGTTTTATTTACCTTACAAGGAAACATCCCAAAAAATGTATGTTAGTATTTTGAAACACAAATGTCAACTTAAGATTCAAATCATTACAATGAAAAAAATGCAACTTTCTTCTTCCTCCAAACACGGCGAGTGGCGTTGATACCAAAAAAAGTTTTTTTGGTATTTGGACACATGCCCTTCTCCCAGCCTCCGGATCATTCAGATGGTCAAAAATGAATTTTAAAAAGGGCCGGACTGTGTGGCTAAGGAGGGGGATTTGCATGCCATGCAGGTTTTAACCAGGTAATTGCCAGGACCTCCTGTTTATTTTTTGGGGTTCTTGCCCTTTCTAGAACACCCTCTTCCCAAAGTTGATATCTTGCATGCGCCCCACCCCCAAAAAAGATTCACAGCTCTTATTTTTTATTCATTTTTTAAAAAAATTCTCACACCTTCCCCCAAGCCCTTTTTTTGTCCCTGAAACCCAGCCTTTCAGGTTAAAAAATGTTGCCCCTGGTGTTGTGAGACAACTCTTTGCCTTGGCCTTGGTGGGGGGTTGGGGGAAAGTGTTTGATTGGTGTGTGGAAGGTGTTTTTATACAGCAAAACAAGTTCAAAAATGCATTACGAAGGAATGAGTGCAGGTTGGAGGGCTTCTTTTTTTTTTTTTAAAAAAAATGTTTATTTGGATTTTTAAAAAAAAATTAACAAATACACGTTTACGATATCTGGAAAGAAAATCGATTAAAGTCAATGTATCTCGATTAAGGTTACAGAGTGCCTTGATACATCATAGTCATATATAAAAATGTAAAAGAGTTGGGGACCAGACTTGTTTTTAGCGTATGGAGATAAAGCAAAATAGAGAACCTAAACAATAATTCAAACACTTGTGAAATTACAAAAAAAAAATTTTCCCCTAAAGGGGTTTGATGAGCCTGGTCAAAAAATACTCTTTTAAGTCTTCATGACGATGTTGCTAGAAATTATCCTTTTAGGCCCTCCCCTCCTTCCCGGTTTTCGTCATGGATTTCCAGTACCAGGACCCCCCTGGCCTCTTACGTACCAGCCCAAAATTTGAAGCGTCTGCTAACATCTTTATCTCCTCTGAAAAGGGTGGGTTCTAAAAACGGGGCCCCACGTTAAAGAACCCCAGTGCGAATTTTTTATCCCCTCTCCGTTTCCCAACTTATCTGCAATTAGTATTCTTCGGGTCTTCTAAGGATTATGGTGGGGGGGGGCTTAACCCAAAAGGGAGCGCAAGTTTGCTACTAATATCGCTATGGGGATTATTGCGGGAGTTGCAGGTTCCAAGATTGTCCCGCCCCCTCCCCCTTGGGGGGTTAGGGTAGTGGAAGATAAAAAAGATGGGGAATTTTTCCAGAAAAATATTAAGTGTCCCTAAATTTATGACACAAAACTGTCCCATAACTCTGCGGTGGGCACATTCCCAAAACCCATGCCAAAGTCGGTTTTGGGATACCGCATTGGGGATTGTTGCAACCTTTTGGGGAAAGCCCCGGAAAGGAGGCGGGTTTTAAAGCCTTTAGATGGCATTATGTGAATTTTAAAGTGAGTTTCCCTCCAATTTGTGCATAAACATGCTTTTTGAGTGATAATCCGCATGATTTTATCGGCAAATGGGGGTCTTTTAAAACCGAGGGCCCAGATTGAAAAACCTGTGCCTCCGTAGGGCTCGAAAACCACTTCTTATGGACTTATAGGAAAGGGGGGGAACAGCTTTCTTTGTTGGAATAAATAAAAGTCGTAAGTATTTGGGGAAGTTTCTTTTGAGACATCTGCCAAAATAGAGGCACGAAGTGGGGAAAGTTGGTAACCGCCCGAGTCTGGGCTAGGTAAGGGGAACTTTTCCAGCATTTCCCAAGGCGAAAGCCACCCCCGTTCCCCGACATGTAGAAGCGTTCCGCTGCCCCCAAACCCCCCTCTCTCCCCTTCCCCAAAAAAACGGGTTTTTATTCCCTAAGGGAAAATCAGGGTGATCCCAGCGGATAGCTTTAGAGACGGGAAAGGGGAGGGCCCAGCCCCTTTCCCATCTCTTTCCATACCTGATCTATCTCGAAGTAAAACTGAAGATTTTTACGGGGGGGAAGGTTTGGTCTTTGTGGGAGGGGGCTTGGGGGGTGCCAAGGATGCATAGGTTTTTTTCGATGTCCCCCGTTTGGTACCACAAGTCCCCCGCCCCCTTTCCCCAAAATTCGCGCAAACATGCCAAATTGTATCCCCCGACATGGGAAGTTTAACCCCTTTTTACGTTGGTAAAATCAGTTTTTTAAGAGCTTTTTTCGGGGTTTTTTTCCCCCCCCGAGAATTTTTAGAAAATTGAATGGGTTGATTTATATTTAAATTTTTAAAAAGAATTGGGAAAAGGGTTTGTAAAGGGGAGAGCAATTTGGGAAAGCTGATCATTTTAATGGGCCCGGGATCTCCCGTCTAGCAGGGGCAGAAAATTCCAACGCGTTAAAATCCCGGGGGATTTATTAATTGGGGGGGGGAAAATTTAAGGTATATATGGTGTCCATTTTTAACTTTTGTTCCAATATGAGATTTTGGCTGGAGGGGAACTGTAAGATCAAAGCCCCGGCCTGCCATTGATTTTGGTGGGTTGATCCCCAAACTTAAAGCTCGCTCTTGCCGAATTAACCCTTTTAACCCGCAATCGCCATACAGCCTAAGAGAATCAAAAAAAATGCGGAGGTGGGCTGTGGGGTTCGACTAAAAAGATTTCAGATCGTCCGCAAGAGTGCAATTTTTTTTTCTTGGGTACCGAAAGGGGAAATTCCTGTAAAAAGATCGGAAACTCCAGGGAAACTGCTAAAGGGGTCAAGGGCAGGTAAAGAGAAGGGGGACAGTGGGCATCCCTTCTGGGTCCCCTTTTGGAGGTGGATTGGTGAAGAGAGAAACCGGGTGTGTGCCCCGTGCCTCCGGATTGTGTAAAAAACGGATAAAAAGGCCGAAAAGGGTGATATCCCCATCGCTTCCAGGACCAGCCAGGCCACCCAAGAACATTTTCGAAAGCCTTTTTTTGTCCAAAGCTACAAGACAGGGGGTTCTCAGGGGGGGTGGGACTGTGCTTGATCCCATCCCTACCCCCAAAACTTTCCCCAATGTTCCCTACTGCTGACTCCCCCTTTATGAAACCCTTTTTTGGGGGGACCTATAGCAAAGGGATTAACCTGCAAAGCGGTCGGCCCTAATTTTGACAGCAAATTTTTTTTCCCGTTATGAGTGATAAGGCCTGTAGAGGCGGGGGGGGGGTCTTTCCCTTTTTTTTGGTATACTTTAAGAAGGTATTTTTGATTTGGCTGTATGTCCTTTTTGTAAAACCAATTGTGTGTGTGTAAGGGTTGGGGGGAATTTTGTCTATCAGAATTTTAACCTCTCCCCCCAAAACCCTCAGGGCCGGTGCCTTGCCAGGTTTAGCTTTTTTATGGTTTCGTACTTCCCGTTTGTAATTTTTCCGAGTTCAATAATTCCCTTGTGAGTCCCAGAGACATGGTGTTTTTAATTTTGAGAGAAATTTCCGCCTTCCTTTCCTCTCTAAGGGCCAGCGGATAGAGGGAGGGGGTAAAGCTTAAGGGCCCCCGTTTTCTTTCGCCAGGGCCGTGGTTATCTCTTTCCCCCTGGTTCGCATAGCCTTTTGTGGGAAGGTCTTATGTCCCTTAGGGCCTCGAAGAATTTTCCCAGATTTTTTCCTACCTAAAAAGTGGGATGGAGGTGGGATCGATGAAGCTTTCTTGCGCTCTACCCCAAATGTCAAAAATCCCCCTTTGCTGATTCCCCTTTACCCTGTTTTCGGTTTGAGCTATTGAGCTGAAAAGCTTGTATGTAGATCCACTGCCCCCAGGCCTCCTTATAAGATTCGTCAATTTGCGTTTTTGTAGGGGGTTGTGTATGTCTTGCCTCTCGGAACGCTTTAGTGTTGCCCCTATAAAGAAGGGGTTTTGGGGTGGGCCTTGTTATTAGCATCAAATCCTCCACCACCCCTTTAGGGGTATCTGCAAATAAATCAGTCTTGGCCCGTAAGGGGGAAAAATTTCCCGTGAAAATTTTCCCCTTTTGGGGGGAAACTCCCCAAGGGCTAGGTATTGGGGGGATTTCCGATAAAGCATACCAGGATCTGGGGTCTTCGAACGGTTGATAAAATTGCTGATCGGGGATTTATTCTCGCCATGATGGGGGACAGGGGAATAATTGTATATTCCCCCCCATCGGATTCCCCCCTCCCCATCAAACTTTAAGTTTGTCGTTTCCCGAAAATGCCTAGGGCTTTGTTTTCTGTCCTCTGGGAACTATGTAGGGGGTGTGTTAGGGGTTCCTTTTCCTATCTTCCGGGGTCTCCACTAAGTTCATGTCACCCCCTACCTGATACAGGCAAAATCAGCTCGATTTTGCCCCCCAAATTTCGAAAAAAAATGGACTTTGTGAGTTGGGGCCATAAACCTTTAAACGCTAAATTTTTTTTTTCCCCTCATTTTATTTGGTTAAGTGCGAAAATCTCCCCTTTTCCACGTGGACGGAGAAATTGGGACAAAAGGGGGAAATTTTTTATTTTAGAGGGTTTTACAACTCCAGTTTGCCATTTACCCAGGGGGACCCACAGAATGTCCCCCCGGCCCTCCATCCCCCTTAAAGTGTCCTCATGTAGGTGACTCCCGCAGAAAAACGACATCAGGAGAGCCTTTGTAGATGCCTTAATATTTTCATCCGTTTATTTGGGGAACGGAGCCCCTTTACATTCCAGAAGATCACTCGCATGATGA
This sequence comes from Phyllomedusa bahiana, assembly GCA_025379985.1. NCBI lineage: Eukaryota > Metazoa > Chordata > Amphibia > Anura > Hylidae > Phyllomedusa > Phyllomedusa bahiana. The sequence goes on from JAODAL010051358.1 coordinate 8,102, forward strand.
TGCGACTAACGGGGGAGCTAAGTGTACGGGAAATATGGGCCGCCTAAGGCGAGTATGGCACCAGGGGGTTTCAGGCTCTGATTTGTATGCTGCCCAGGATAGGAGTGATACGACGAGAGGAGCACGCCACCATTTGAAAAACACATAACAGGTAAACATTGAAACCAACAAAAGATCGTGCCACCAGGCACCTTGATATGGAACGCTATAGGAAGAGGGGAGGGGGATTAACCACCCTCCTCCCTTTCCAGAGGCGTTAAATGGACCTCCTTTTTTCTGTCCGAGAGGGGATGAGACACCAGATACCACTCTTAGTGACCCCTTCCCCACCCGCCATGCTGTTAATTAGCAAAATTATCGCCCCGTCAAGCTCGTCCTGACCAGGTGTGTTAAACAACAAAAGGATACCGGACTGCAGTAGAAAGTTCCAAGTCCCGCATAGCCAACCCCTTAACTATGAGAGATTGAAATTTAGATTTAAGGACCCTAAAACTGGGTCGGTCTCACCATCCTGACCGGAGTCCACTGAGCTTATAAGGGTGGGGTTGTTACCAGATGATGGTGGCCCCTCAGTCCTGGTCTGAGTCCATCTCTATCCCTCTTCTCAACGGGCGACGATCCTTCGGTGCTGAAGGGGAGACAGGGGGAGACGGTGCTCTGGTCCATCCGAGGTCTTGTCTTTTCCGACGCCGGGTTGAGATGTCTTGTACTGAGCCTCCCTCCATTCTTGCTGTTCTGGGATGGTCCTCAGGGGGATGAAATTTTAGCAAATCCTGCAGGTCTGCCTCTGCCTCCGTAGGGAGGTAAAGATTCTGGGAGGACCAATTGGATCTTGAACTTTCAGGGTAGCAGGGTATATAAGTTGGAAGCAAATTTTCCTTTGAAAAAGCGCCGTACAAAGCTTGCTGAAAGCCCTCCTTCGTTGTGAGACATCCGCTGAGAAGTCCTCAAACAAAAGCACTTTGTGTTTTCCCAGGAGCAAGGGGGGACCTAATTTGCGGTACGCGCTCAGGACTTCAGCTTTATCGTTGTAGTCTAGGAATTTCATTATAACTGTGCGCTGCTTCTGCCTGGTGCGCGGGTCAGGTGGCTGAGTGCGGGTATCCTCTGGGCCTATTCTGTGTGCTCGTTCGATGCGGCAGGGGTATCTGACGCCCAGGGCCCTCGGTAGTACATCTTGGCAGATTTCTTGCAGCGCCCCCTGCTTAAAGACTTCAGGGAGCCCCACCATTCTTAAATTGCTCTTCCTGGAGCAATTCTCTAGATCTTCTATGCGCTCCTGCTGTGTTAACTGAGCCTGAGCGCAGATATTTAATTTGGCCTGTAGGGCACTATTGTCAGTCTCTAAATCATTCACTCTCGTTTCCAGTTCTGAAATTTGTGAGGAGTGAGCTTGTAAGTCCTGCTGGAGCTTGTATAAAGAGGCCTGTACTGTGGACTCTAGGGCCGCTTGTAGGTCCGGTGCTATATGTCTATCCACCTCAGTAGCTAATAACTTATAGTCTATGGCTGCTGCCAGTTGTCCCCCTGTAGCAGCAGGCGTGTTTGGGGGGCCAGAAATAGCGGGTATACCCACATTATCTGGGTTCCCCATGTCCTCCTCACCCCTGACCTGAGTCCCTGGGTCTTCAGCAGCTGCAGGCTGCGTGTCGCGCTCTGCGCACGGGTCCTGCACCATCTTGGGAGCCGCGTGGAGCTGGGCGCGGGAGTCACGGGACCGAGGAGTGCTTCTGAGGAGGTACCTTTCCATCCGAAAAGGTACCCGCTGTGGTCTGGAGTGTCACCGGGGGTTTAACAGGACGGATGGGCACCGCGATCCGTGGCTAATGCGGGTCTGCGGCAGGTAGGAGCGAGGAGCTCAGCAGCTCACATCCTCACTCGGCAGCGCCGGAACCGGAAGTCTGAGGAGGGATTCTTAAATAAAAACGAACAGGTCTGTAAGAGCCAGAATTCTTGCTGGTTGGTAGGTAATCAAATACTTATTTCATGTAATAAAATGCAAATTAATTATTTCAAAATCCTACAATGTGAGTTTCTGGATTTATTTTTAGATTTTGTCTTCGACTGTTGAAGTGTACCTACGATAAAAAATACAGACTTCTCCATTCTTTGATGGTGAAAAAACTTGCAAAATTGCCAGTTTATCACATAACTACTTCCCCCACTGTAGGAGTTAACGGTGAGTACTAAGATGGGCCCTTTAACCAAAGTAACCCAGAGGATTCCCCAGTGCTGTCCAGTAGGCCTCATGTTTACAGGGCAGTACTGTACTTTCAGAGCACTGGTTATTGTTTAGAACTGTTGTCTGTTGTATGTTGGACTTTGTAAATAAATCCAGTTTATATTTAGTAGTAATGTAAGATATGTAAATATTGTTTATCAGAATATTGAAAGTGAATTTGTAGTTTTAGATTGACACTTTTTAAGAGGTTGTCTGGCGGAACAAAAATAATATCTCAAATGGCTTGCCAAAATCTTCATTCATCTATTTCTGGTGTTTGGTTGCTAATTTGCATTTTTTCTGTTCTGTATTTAGCCTTTCTTTTTTTCAGCTGAAGAGCAGCATTTTCTTTTGAAAACTGTTTTTTTCTTTGCCTTTTAAAATTTCAAACCCCACCATCCTTAGATGTGCTTTGTCTTTCTTCCTTCCTCTCAACTTTAGACTCATTCCACATTTCCTACCTTGAGAGGCAGGACCAAAGGAGTGTGGCTCAATGACAGCTCAGAAAAAAGACAGACCCCTTTAGTAGAGATGGGCGTTAATTTATCCTCTTGTTTGTGGAGTGATTTTGAGTCACATACAGGGTGTGTGTTTATTTCTGCCCCATATACAATTAATTCCATCTGGTTATTTCTGTAGGGTGTTTTATACCCAAGGGTTAATTTATCCTCTTGTTTGTGGGGTAATTTTGAGTCAAATACAGGGTGTGTGTATTTCTGCCCCATATATGCCTTAATTCCATCTCATTCATTCTGTAGGGTATTTTATACCCAAGGGTTAATTTATCATTTTGTTTGTGGGGTAATTTTGAGTCAAATACAGGATGTTTGTATTTATGCACCATAACGCCTGAATTCCATTTGTTATTTCTGTGGGGTATTTTATGCCCAAAGGTTAATTTATTCTCTTGTTTGTGGGGTAATTTGAGTCAAATACAGGGTGTGTGCATTTCTGCCCCATATACACCTGAATTCCCTCTGGTTATTGCTGTAGGGTATTTTATACCCAAGGGTTAATTTATCCTCTTTTTTGTGGGGTAATTTGAGTCAAATACAGGATGTGTGTATGTCTGCCCCATACACGCCTGAATTTCATCTGGTTATTTCAGTAGAGTATTTTATACCCAATGGTTAATTTATCCTTTTGTTTGTGGGGTGATTTTGAGTCAAATACAGGGTGTGTGTATTTCTGCTCCATATATGCCTTAATTCCATCTGGTTATTTCTGTAGGGTATTTTATACCCAAGAGTTAATTTATCCTCTTGTTTTAAAGTTGAATTTGTATGTTGGAACAGGTACAAGTGTAACTTAGGGTATGTTCATATGGCATATTGCGGCACTTACTATACGCACCACAATACACCAAGTGTTTTATAAGTATTGGTCAGTGGGTACTTCTAAAGCGCTGACAGACAGCTCCCACTAACTGACACTTTCCCCGGCGCTTAAGCACCATGAAGAAGTGACATGTCAATTCTTTTTCCCGTGTACCTTTTCTTGAATTCATGAAATGTGTAATTATTTATGTATAGCAAACATATAGATTAACAGGTACAGAAACTGTCTATGGTGCAACAATCAGATGCAATAACATTTGGAGTCTGGAGACACATGTGCAAAGCGGCTGCAGTGTATAGCATGCAACGCTGCTAAAGGAGTATGAGAGAAGCAAGATGCCTGGGACTAATGTAAATAGGAATCTATTAAGTAATTCTTATGCTTCCTATATAAGAGGTGTGCACACAAGACAGGAATTTTTTTTATGCTAACTACTTGTTTCATTTTTTGTTTTAGATACCTTGGAGAAATGAAAAAAATAGATGCAAAAGTATGCATAGCCTTTAAACTATTCTTCTTTTATGACAACTACTTTTGTTAATTTTGTATTAACCTCTTAAAGGGGTTGTCCAGTGAAAAAAATTATATGTCATTGAGGCTAGGGTAGTCGAAAAAAGAAAAAAAAACTAATATTTTCCTAGCTGTCCCCTGGCACTGTTGCACCCGACGATCCATTCTTCTCAACTTCTGGGTTCTTGTCCTGACACGGAGAAAAGGTGTTTCAATGTTGTGCAAGCCCTGGGATGAGAACCTGGAAGTCGAGAGGAACGACTCAGCAGTCATATCTATTTTTATTTTCTCAGTGACATGGCTGTGTGACATCTTGTTTTATATAGGAGAAAAAAAGTTTAAGAATACATACAAATTATTGCATAATTTATTTAAATTAATTTTTCATTATGAATATAAATAATATTTTTTTTCTTTTTTCACATTTCAAGTTAATAAGCCTTATGAAATTAATTCTTAAGGTTATTACGGTCATGTTGACACCTAATTTGTATGTAAAATAAAGGGTTTTTTAAGATTAAAAATTCTATTTTAATTTATTATTTATTTTATCTTGCTGCAATTTCTTTTCGCCCTTGGATTTGATGCTGAATTTCAGTTTCTCTTTCAAAGATTTTCTCTTTTTCTCTGAAAGTACTGCTGACTTCACCCACATACACACAGAAAAAGAAATTGAGAGCAGCACCAACATCTTCAAACATATCCCTGTGAATCAATCATAGGGAAGAACACATATACATTTTCCTATGATAAATACCATACTAAATGAAGTGCATTTGTGCTCATATCATTAATAGCACTCACCACATATGAGAAGAAACTCCACGGACCACACTGTCTCAGTGTCTATGATAATCTACTGCGCATGTGTGAATTTCTGTCTTCAATACCAGAGTAAGTCTACAGACTCAGGTCACGTCAGACCATCTGCAACCATTTATATCAGCTTGGTCTGCGTGCTAGACGACCTGACCACACCACAAGGCACATGCATCATTGTCTTGCATGGGCCATGGAGCATCTACACTGGATAAGGGACTAGTGGTCCTCAGTGCTGTTCAGTGATGAAAGTCGTTTTACTCTGAGCAGAATTGATGGCCGGCAACAATGCATCAGCCAGGTCAGGTACCGGTCAGATGCTCTTGCCAGCTGTCTAACACGCAGACCACGCTTATGTAAATGGTTACGAATGGTCTGATGTGACACATGGTTGCCTCTCACCGCCCTTAAATGTGTATGGAGTCCTGTGGCATTCATCATCCAGTTCCACAGAACATTGTGTATAATGAAGCAGTCATCAGTGTGTGATGTAGCCAAAGGACGTCCACTTCTTTGCCTTTCTGTGTCTCTTCCAGTCTCTCTGTTGCAACCTGCCGATGACACTCTAAGCTCAGTGGCCATTTCCCTCTGAGAGCATCCTCCTTGAAGCCTTGCAATGGCGATGTACTGTTGATTAATTGTAAAGTGTTGTCTTGGTCTCATGATCTCAAAATGTGAATAGCATGATGAGGAGGACTGCTTAAATCCCAATTCAAATATATTCCTTAAATTTTATTGTTGGCAATAGGCCACTGAAACACATTACAAGAAACACAAAAGAGAGGGCTACATACCATTTTAAACGTAAAATTTTATTAAGGACAAAAATATTAAACAATCAAAAAATAACGTGCAACAACATGTGGATAAGGTATACAAAAAGCTGGGCTCCCTCCAAAAGGCATTATATAGTATCAAAAGTTTCTTTAGTATAAAGTATACAAAAGCCATCAGTAAAAAAGGAAGGGATACATTATATAGTAAAGAAACCCCATATATTCTTGCCCATAGTAAAGCATGCTCCACAGAAGTGACACCAAACGCCCTAACGCACATTTCACAAATTCTTCATTAGGGGGTGTTACTGAAACACAATAGTATTAATAGTATGGCTGCAATGCAGCTAACTCAGGGTCGGTTTTTGCTAGAGCAGTCAGAGAGCTGGGTGGGATGACTGCTCCCATATTTCCAGGTCCAGGCTGGGCTTTGAGTGGTCTATGTAAGTCTGGAGAGCCAGGTGAGCTGGGTGTGTGGTTCCCAGTTAGAAGAGTGTTTGACTGTGCTACGGCAGACATAGCTGCTGCTGCAGAAGTCCGACTATTTGGCCACATTCCCTGTTCCTAGTGGGGAAGAACCCAGGAATCTTTCTATGAAAAGAGATGGTGAGTCGCAAGGCATTGACTTTGTAACACTGTTTTGTTTCTTTCGGGCTGATGTTTTGTTTCCTGGTTGGATAAAATAAAAGCAAAGATGTGCAACAAATACAAACGACTTGTTTTTTGTCACACTACCTTTGAGTTTATCCCTTACAATATATATATAACTGCAAATAATGGTGATACATCCCTATATACTTATTCAACACACAACCCCAAATTCACTAATATCAGCAGAGCACATCCAATACATATCATATTTAAATGACAATCGATTGGTACAGATATGCATATATCATGTGCATACTATTCCTATGCTACCACCCGCTGATATCAAGAGTGTTATTGTAGAAGATGCTGGATGTATATACTCAACAGCCATCAATCTCAATTATCCAACCCAGTACACACACATATATATATATATATATATATATATATATATATATATATATTATATATATATATAGTGTAAGGCCTCAGCTGGAAGTCTGCAATGGCGTATATATCCCAGCCAGTTTCTGGGCGTATGCATGGAGAGATCAAAACGCATGCTACCAAGGTAAGGAGCCTTGGTGGAGTGAAAGGCCAACGTTAGATAGGTATCGACAGTATAGACTGTCGACCTATGTTTAATTTGTTTGTTAGTATGGCTTCTAGCCATTCCTGGGTCGGCCTTTCATTGGGAATAAGCATAGAGCAGGGTGGGTGCTTATTCCTCATGTTCCATTCCAGGATTTCCCTGGTGTATTTAAGGTCAGCAGGTAGCTGACTGGGTGTCGGCTGTATCTCCAGTCTACCTTTCAGGCTGGAAGAAGCCAATGTCTGCTACACCGTCATACAAGGTGCTAGTGAGGGAATTAAACTTCTGTCTAGTAAGCGCTCAGACGAGCAGGAGTTTTTGTTTATGTTTGCGGTTTTGCTGTGCATCTGTTGCTATACATCTGCTTTTCTGCACGAATAAACATACGGACTAAGAAACCATTTGCACCTAACTACTGCCTCAATCTCAATGCCTAAAAGACTTGTGAGATGATCCCGGAGCTGTGCAAGCTCACAATATATATATATATAGAGTGTGTGTGTGTATGTGTATATATATATATATATATATATATATATATATATATATATATATACATACTTACATACAGGGAAAGCTGTAAATCACTGTATCTGGGCGGAGTAAGCAGGACTTCCACTGTCACTTATGAAGTCCGGTCAGGATTTTCTCTGCTTTTTGCTCAGAAATCCTGCTCCAAATCATACAAATCTATATTTCCCTGAGCTCAGCTTCTCTCCCTCTATCACATCCTGCTCTCGGATAGAGCAGCATAAACTAACTGACAGATTACTTTTAACTATGGACTCGTTTGCCATCATTTTGGCATCTTCTTTATCATCACATTGTGTTCACCATCTTAACCAAAAAAAACAAAACATAATGAAAGCATGTGTTCAGAGTAGATCAGTAATTTGAGGACTACATATTTCTTCTCCACAAGATGGCAGTATAATGCCTTCAATCATGACAAAAAAGCATTAACTATAAAGTGGTTGTGGTAAAACAATGCTAAGTAAAAGTTTGAGGGCTCAGACACAGATCATAGATCTAGCAAGATGCATTATCGTGTTATCTCTTCATAGTTTGTTTACAAATACTGTATAATCTTCTTTTAAAACTATATTTTCCATCTTTTCAATATCCATATTAACAAATCTATATCGATCTCAATAAAGCCTCATGAAATATTGCCATGTTCAGTAAATTGCTTACTATTTATTTCTCATTATCCACATAGCTGGATCGTATTTGTTGAGAATTTCTGGTTTTAGGATCTGATGGTAAGCGACATTTGAAGGCTTATTCTCATTTCATTAATTAGTTTTTAACATTTAGGCAAAGGTAAAAGAAGACTATTACCAAATATGTTGCTTTTCTAATCGTATTTCGCTTCGTAGTTAAGGGGGTTGTCTCACTACATGGATTGCTTTTTATGTTAAAGGTCTTACAAAAACAAGTCACTTTGCAATATGTGTTCATTAACAGTGTCCTACCTATTCCTAGATATTCCCTCTTGTATGGGCTGCATCAGCTCCTCAGGTCGCTATAGCTCCAGCCCTATTCAATCTCTCATGATAGGCTGCCAGCACTGGTTGCTATAGCTACAGACCTGGCTTCTACTGGAGCCTAGTAGAAGCCAGAAAATACGCCCCTGAATTAAAAATGAAACCAAGAAAACGGGATGAATCAATGTAGTGAGACAACCCCTTTAAGAGCAGCTCTTATATGATGCTTTTGCACTCAAGCTTCTCTAGTTACCAGCCACTTCTCTCTACTTTTACAGGTTCTATTTGGGTTGATCATGTTACGCTCTGCTCTGTTCCTTATCTTGGAATACAGGTGCTTTTTTATATTACATACAGACAAGTTTTAAATCTTTGGAGCTCTGTAGCCCTGTGCACTACAGTTTACAGCCACCTGCACTCATGTCACTATAACAGGCTCAGCTAGGAATAGCTGAACTGAATTACTGCTATTGAACCACCTACTGTCTAACCAGGAAGTGTGAATCTGCAGTATCTCATAGGCCAGCACTAAACAGCAAAGTACTTGGAATATGAAGCATAACCTCTGTCAGACTCACTGTAAAGCCCTTACAAAGATAAACCCTCTAAGCCCTATACAGGGATCTGGACTTCATTGCAGCAAGTCCCCAGAATACTCTGTGATATCAACAGGGCATTGGTATCGTAGGAGCAGACAGTAGTAGCACTCAATCAAGAAGATGTCAGGGCAGACGCATTTGGTTTCCAAAACATATTAGCCATGCTTCTTTGTCTCTGAGCTGTCCCTGTGTACTCAAGTTTTTAAGAAGTTGATGGAATACAGTCTGGATTTTTAATGTGAACAGGTTCCTTAATGTTGCTAAATAAATATTTATATTGCTTAACAGACACTTGGATAGAGCGTTACGCATGAGGCTCAAGCATCCAACCATGTATCTACTGAGCGATAAGCTGGCATTTTAGATTTGTTTTAGCACAGATAAGAGGCAGGTGCTCAAGGAAGGGAACAAATGAAAAGACTAGTCACAACCTTGGAACACAATCCTGATGATACATTGATTTTTGGTAATGATCTTTTAGCTTTTTCTTCCTCACTTTCAATAAACCATAACATTTTAATTTTTCTGTCCATAACCATATGAGGGTTTGCTTTTTTCAGGAGGAGTTATATTCTGAATGTTGTTATTTAATGTACCATATAATGTATTGGGAAACCCAAAAATAATTATTTTGTGGGGTAAAATGCGAAAAAAAAAGTGTTTGTTGTTATTCACTGTGTGGTATAAATAACATGTTAAATTTATTCTGCCAGTCAGTACAATTCCAAAGATACTGAGGGTGACATGTATGAACATTGGCACAGACAGGCCAGTTCTAAATGGCTTTAAGGTAATGTACAATGTGCCTAAATGTATGAACCTGTCCTTCTGCAGTTCATACATACAGGTGCAGTGTAGTGTCAAAACGACAAGTCTGGCTTAGACAGACCACCTTTAACCTGGTTTGGCTGTTCTGTTATGTGCCAAATAATCATAACTGTGTCTACTTCTAAGAATACAGAAATTCCACAGCACGCTTGAGATTAATGCAAAGTGGCTCTTTATAGAGAATCCATTATAATACAGAAGATAATGGGTGTAACATACAACACAGCAATTTTTTCCTTTTTTCTGTATAATGGAATCCAGTAATGTGACAATATTGACGCGACGTTTCGGCTATTATGTGAGCCTTAATCATGCATGTCACCAGGGGCGTAGCTACAGGGGGTGCAGAGGTAGCAGTTACTACCTGGCCCTTCAGCCTGAGGGGGCCCCAAAGCCCTCCTTCCCCATAAGAAAATACCAGCATTGTACATGCCACATGGTAACTGGGGGGGGCCCCATTTCACTCTTTGCACTAGGGCCCAAGAGCTTGAAGTTACGCCTCTGCATGTCACTGAAAGTGAAGAATATATACAAAATGAGATGAAGGCATAGATAATAAAGAATTATTGAAGTAGATGAAGTGGATCAGAATGGAAAATAGGTATCCAACAAGGGAGAAAGAGGAAGAAGAGAAGGGAAAAATGAATATGTAGAAAAAAGAAGAAGGGAAGAAGAAGGAGAGGGGGGAAAAAAGAAACAAAGGAATAATAGGGAGACTGAGTATCTGCCAAAAGATGAGAGGAGATCTATAGAGTATATTTAGAGACTTACCAAATAGGAAGGTTGAATGGGGAAAGTAGATAATGCTGTAGTGTGTGGTAGATATAAGGAGACCTCGAAGGAGATAGTGCATAAATAACATTCATATGACTAGAAGATAAGGGTATGTAATGCTGGGTGAGAGCTTACCTATAGTGCCAGGGTGTAGAGGTATTGAGAGTATGGGACCTATAGTGCGGGCTAAAAGACAAAAAAGGGGTATCTATAACGTATGCAATAAGTAACATATGATAAGGGAGAAGGTAGAGAAGGAGGCCTACCTAGGAGCAGAAGCAAGAACATGTATGGTAAGAGGATGTGTTGAACGCCGCAGGTCCATACTGAGCGCGGCAGAAGTGCGCCTTAAGAGACATGCCGGGGATCTAACTTCCGTTGAGAAAACCGGAAGTTCGGAGGGACTGTGTCGGCGCATGCGCAGTAGCAAAAAAGTTGCGTGTGCTGGCAAGGGAACGCTGGTGCATGCGCAGTAGCGCAAAATAGCGTGTGGGGGAAAGAGGATGTGGAAAGAAAGCGGGTTATGTAAAGCCTAATGGATAGTGTCAAAAAAGGAAAGAAAAGCCAATAAATGGAAATGATGTAGGTAAAAGTAAGAAGGAGGAAGAATATCAAGCAGACATTATGTTATAAGAGATAGAGGAAAAAGAGAAGTGGAAAAAGAAAAGAGATTATATAATAAAGAGAAACAAAGAGGACAAGTCAAAGTATGAAAGAAGTATGAAGATCTCACCCAGATGTCACCAAGAGGATGAAATTAGCGAGTCTGTGAATATGAAGTCATGAATACATTAATAAAATCATGAACTAACAAATAGTACTAATACATATATCATATAAAAGTGCTTATGAATACATAAACAATAATATTCTATATGTAATGGGATAAGGGTACAGATCTTTACATAGTACATGGTACATAATATGATGACTCTAAGCATAATATAATGGAAAATACAATGGAGAGTAAATGAAAGCAAAAAGAAAAAACAAGTGGAAAAATAAATATAATAATCATGAAAATATATAATCGCATTCGCGAGTGAGGCCACCCGGGAATAGAGTGTTGAGTTGGTGGATCCAATAAGCTTCACGTTGTTTTAAGATAGCAATGCGATTGCCACCACGTCTTGGTCTTGGAATATGTTCCAAGACTTGAAATTTCAATTGTGAAATCTGATGGCCTTTTTTCAAAAAGTGATCAGGGATGGGAAGCCATTCTTTCTTGCAACTTATGGTAGATTTGTGGGATGAGATCCGGTCTTTGATACGTTGGCTGGTTTCGCCAACGTATAGAAGGCCACACGAACATTTGATACAATACACTACGAAAGACGTGTTGCATGTGAAGAAGCCATTGATTTTAAATCTTTTTACCACTGTGAGGATGGCAGATGGTGTCGCCTTTAGTAATGTTGGAGCAGTGACTACAATGGAGGCAAGGGAAGGTACCATTTTTCTGGGGTAGGAGACTCGTTTGCATGAGAGTTTTTTTTCAGAGGTCCTATGTCGGCCCTAACGAGGGTGTCACTCAAGTAAGTCGTATTGTCTCAAACCCAAACACGAGACCTATCCGCTTACAGGAAATGTCCCAGAAACTCTCACAAAGAGGGTATCCACCACACTTGACCACTCATTCCTCAGGCAAAAATAACCGTAACTACGGTCCCTTCCTGCCCAAGATCAATTTTGTACACACATACCCTCCTGTCATACCTAAAATCCAACAAAGTATCCGTAAGCACTGGTCTATCCTACAACACAGTTTTCCCGATTTGCCAGAATTCTGTACACAGGCAATCATGTGTCTTAAACGACCCAGAAATATCCGAGATACCCTCACATAATAGCCGAAACGTCGCATCAATATTGTCACATTACTGGATTCCATTGTACAGAAAAAAGGAAAAATTGCTGTGTTGTATGTTACACCCATTATCTTCTGTATTATAATGGATTCTCTATAAAGAGCCACTTTGCATTAATCTCAAGCGTGCTGTGGAATTTCTGTATTCTTAGAAGTAGACACAGTTGTGATTATTTGGAAACAAACACAAAGTCACTGTGGCTGCTTACCCCTAAGTCAATGCCGCTTTATCCTTTTTGCTCCTGATCTCCTCCGTTCACTTCTGAGGACGCCGGTCTCTCCACATGGATGGAAAATGGTGCCCGGAAGAAGCTGCCATTCAGAGCTCAGTTCATAGAAAATAATCCAAACATGGAACATCCAGCGCTTTATCCATCCACCTATTTATTAGTTACATATTTATTCCACAGGACAGTGCAAATATCCCTTGTAACGCCAACGCATTTAGGACCTAACAGGGTCCTTGTTCACAGCGTGCTTCCACATTTAAAACACAAACATTTATACAAATCTTAAAAACACGTCATCAAGTCACATGTTCTATGGGCGTCAGGCAAACACTTAACCCCTTCCTAAGAATTTTCAGAAGGTGTCAGATCCCTGAAACATATGCTATCAATGTACACTCCTAAGGGTATATTTTATGTCATAATTATCACTATGTTATTACTACTATCCAACCAGTATCTTACTTTACTTATATCCATTATTTGCTACATTATTATTCCATGATAAAAAACGGATCAATTCTCAAAAAACACATAGATACTGTAAAATATATATCATGAATATATTTAAACAATGTGTCAAACAAAGTGTCATTTCCTGCAGTACTTATCAATCATTCATTATATATTCAATGAATGTACAACAGATCGTTCCGCCTATTCATGCCCTTTGGATACCGTGTATCTAACGTCAGGATCCAATAGGCTTCACGTAACCTGATCTTTCTATCCCAATCCCCTCCTCGTGAAGGTTTACTCACTCTTTCTATCGCTCCATATCTCAATGATGCGGTACTGCCTCCGTGCACTTCAACAAAATGTTTTGTAGCTCCTGATAAATGAGCTTGTCCTTTACGAATCCCCGTTATATGTTCTGCAATTCTCTGTTTAAGCTTCCTGATGGTACTACCAATATACAGTAAATTACACTTAATACATTGTATGCGATAAACAACATGATCCGTATCACAGTTCACATTGTCTAGTGTTATCGCTATTGGTGAACTGTTCACCCTTGCTGGCAAATACACACTGGTTACATCTGTTCCCACCGCACGGAAAAAAATCCCTTGTGTTGTAAGCAAGTTTTACCTTTTTTGTTACTAATGTATAAACTCGGGGATATTTCATTAGCTAGGTGTCGTTTAGAGACACATTTTATACCCTCTTCCACAAATTGTTTCAAAATATCGTCTTGTCGCAATGTCTGTAAATTTTTAAAAAAGATCTTTCTTATCTCTTCAAAGTTCTCACTATAGCTAGTAGAGAATACTACATGTGCCTTCTCTTTCTGTCCCACAATCTCTTGTCGATTCACCAACGCATATTGTGTCATACTATTCACCTTATCAAAAGCTTGTTTTAAAGCTGCTGGTGAGTAACCCCGGGCCAGTAACCTTCCATCAATAACCTCTTTCTCCCTTTTGAAGTCGCTATCTAATGAGCATGCTCTCCTTGCTCTTATATATTCACCCATAGGGATCGCTGCTATTGTATGGGCAGGGTGACTACTTGTTGCCTGCAACAAAGTATTGCCACTATGCAGTTTTCTGAAAAGTCTTGTGACAATTTTACCCATCTCTAGGGAACCCTCCAGTTCTAAATCAAGGAACGTCATTTTAGACGGATCGCTGGCAAAGGTAAATTTCAAATTATATGAATTACTATTAAGGTAATCCACAAATTTAGGAATGGACGCTACATCGTGACCCCATATAAACAGGAGGTCATCGATGTAGCGCCCATACCATATCACTGCATCACCAAAAGGTTTTGCTGGACCTTACAAAACCTGTTGTTCCCACCATGCCATGTACACATTGGCAATTGTAGGAGAGGCGGAAGCACCCATAGGGGCTCCCATCAACTGTAAAAAGAAAGAACCATCAAATTTGAAATAATTATGTTCTAGTAAAAAATTGGTGCTCTTTATGATGAAGACTTTTAACTCCTCACTGTACTCTCTGCTCAAATTTAAGAAATGTTCTATCACTGAGATTGCCAGTTGATGTGGTATATTAGAGTACAGGTTAACCACATCACAACTCAGCCAATTATATTTCGAATTCCATTCCATGTCTTGAAAAGCTTTAAGCACACTGGTACTATCCCTAAGGTAGCCCGGAAGATGTCGGACTATGGGCTGGAGACAATCATCTATCCACCCACTTAACTCACTTAGGGAACCATTACTAGAGATAATGGGGCGAAGTTTAGGAGGGAAAGTATTTTTATCTATGTGTTTTTTGAGAATTGATCCATTTTTTATCATGGAATAATAATGTAGCAGACAATGGATAGAAGTAAAGTAAGATACCGGTCAGATAGTAGTAATAACATAGTGATAATTATAACATAAAATATATCCTTAGGAGTGTACATTGATAGCATATGTTTCAGGGATCTGACACCTTCTGAAAATTCTTAGGAAGGGGTTAAGTGTATGCCTGACGCCCATAGCACATGTGACTTGATGACGTGTTTTTAAGATTTGTATAAATGTTTGTGTTTTAAATGTGGAATCACGCTGTGAACAAGGACCCTGTTAGGTCCGAAACGCGTTGGCGTTACAAGGCATATTTGCACTGTCCTGTGGAATAAATATGGAACTAATAAATAGATGGATGGATAAAGCGCTAGATGTTCCATGTTTGGATTATTTTCTATGATTATTTGGCACATAACAGAACAAGCTGTGGAATTTCTGTATTTTATGAAGAAGGGACTGCAATATCCCTTTCACGTGCACATACATCTCCAGAGTGCTGGATATATCTCTTAAAGTATTGTACTTCTAAGAATGTGATACGACACCCCCCCAGAACGCCCCAAATCTTTGCCGCATTAAAAAGTGTTGTGCGCGTATCACGCAAAGTTTGGAAAGCGACTGTTCATACATCTATAGAACAGGTCTACTAAAGCTTTTTGACGCCAGATAACTGGCACAGCCCCGTTTATACATGTCGCCCTAAATTTATATAGTTATTGTATTTCACTACTTTTTTATTATTCCATTAAGTGATGGCTATGATGGCTAATTTTTTGTGAGGCTAGTAGTTTTTATTGGTAGCAACGGCCTTTAAGGGGGTTTTCTCACCATGCTGCTTCACTGATTCACATGCAGATTTCCATTCACTTTGTCTCCTCAGGCTGTAGGTGGTTCAATAGCAGTGAATAACATACTCAACTTCTAACAGAGCCATTATGCTGGAAGCTCATGAGATTGTTATCTTCAGTAAAGACAATGTACCTGCGCTGGGAGGACTGAATACGATGCCTTTATCTATACACAGAAGCTAATCTTGTTAGAGATACAGTGGTACTTCTGTATAAGTCCACTTTACTATAAGTCCTGTTTGTATTTGAAAAATTGTGTTTGGTATAAAACATTTGGCATGGAGGTTCATGGCAGCGGAGGCATAACAGAGGAGCTCAGCACAGCTTTCAAGCAATTATCTCAAGTGAGAATGAAGGATTTAGCAGCCTGTTGTTCCCAGAGGTGAGGGCTGCTTTGACACTCCACACAGCTTCTATTATCCTCTCGTGAGTGCTGTTCCTCTATAGCCGCTGTCATCCTCGCATCTTTATCCCCGATCCTCTAAGCTCATGAAATGCCTCTTATCTCATGAGTTAAGTATAATCTTTTGTCCTTTGTATATAGAAATAGTCTTTAGTTAAATGTACCTTCATTTTGAAAGCTAAACTTTGTAGTGAGAAAACCGCTTTGAAGTATGAAAGAGCCAGGTATGCTCTTTGGTGTCCTGTAGAACAAGAATAATGGAGTGGGGAAGAGGCTGCAGAAAGAGAGCAGCAGGGAGCAGTGTTAGCCACGTGCAGGGTGGAGGTACACAGAGGGTAACAAAGGTTAAGCAATTAAGGGATGTACATGACTCCTCCAAACCAGAAGTCACAGATATACTCACATACCCTGTTTCCCCGAAAATAAGACAGTGTCTTATATTAATTTTTGCTCCTAAATATGAGCTAAGACTTATTTTTAGGGGATGTCTTATTTTTTAAGAACAAGAATTCACATTTATTGTTGAACAAAACATCAACATGTATTAATATACTGTAGTGATTTCATCACAAACATCAGCATAAGCAGCCAAACTCTGAACTGCATCCAAAAAGATGCACTAGGTCTTACTTTCGGGGGTTGTCTTATTTTCGGGGAAACAGGGTAATATTTTTCAAAGTTTTTTAATATTTTATTTTTCATGCATTTTTTAAAAAAATTATTTTATTTTACATATTGTGTTCCCCATTAGGTAAGAAGGGAGCATCTTTACATAAGTTTTTTCTTTTTTTTTTTTTTGGTTCCTGATTTCATCTACCGCAACTGATGTATTAGCCCCAGTTACAGGCTTAAATACAGAGGATATACAGTCGAAACCAGAAGTTTACATACACAATATAAAAGATACATATGCATGTTTTTCTCACTATCTGACATGAAATCAGAATAAACTTCACCCGTTTTAGGTCAATTAGGATTACCAAAATTATTTATATTTGCCAAATAAAAGAATAACGAGAGAGAGAATTTTTTAAGGCATTTTTATTATTTTCTGTAAAGTCAAAAGTTTATATACACTTGGATTACTATATCTTTAAACAATTTGGAGCAGCCCATATGAAGATGTCATATCTTCAGAAGCTACTGATGTTTATTAGCAACATCTGAGTTAATTACAGACACACCTATGGGTGTATCTTTTAAAGCACACCAGAAACACACTGTTTCTGTGTATAACATCATGGGAAAGTCTAAAGAAATCAGCTAAGATATCAGGAAGATAATTGTGGACTTGCAGAAGTCTGGATCAGCCTTGGGTGCAATTTGCAGATACCTGAAGGTGCCTTATTCATCTGTACAAACAATTATACGCAAGTACAAACAAGATGGATATGTCCAGCCATTATACTGCTCAGGAAGGAGACGGGTTCTGTGTCTCAGATGAACGTGTTTTGATCTGACATCTGTATATCAACCCAAGCGAAGAAGACCTTCTGAAGGTGTTGGCGGAAGCTGGTAACATTGTGTCATTGTCCTCAGTGAATGGAGCACTGTATCATCATGGGATTAAAGGCCACTCTGCCAGGAAGAAGCCATTACGCCAAAAGAAACATATAAAAGCCAGATGAATGTTTGCAAATGCACACAGGAACAAAGACCTACATTTTTGGAGACATGTCCTGTGGTCTGATGAAACTAAAATTGAACAGTTTGGCCTTAATGACCTTCATTATGATTGGTGGAAAAAGGGAGAAGCTTGTAAGCCTAAGAACACCATCCATTCTGTGAAACACGGAGGTTGCAGCATCATGTTGTGGGTTTGTTTTGCTGCGGGAGGGACTGGTGCACTTCACAAAATAGATGGCATCATGAGGACAGAAGATTATGTGGCAATACTGAAGCAACATCTCAAGACATCAGCCAAGAAGTTAAGGCTTGGGTGAAAATGGGTCTTCCAAATGGACAATGACCCGAAGCATACTGCCAAATGGGTTACAAAGTGGCTTAAGGATAACCATGTCAGTGTTTTGGAGTGGCCATCACAAAGCCCTGATCTCAATCCTATTGAAAATGTACGGGCAAAGCTGAAAAGGCAGGTACGAGAAAGGCGACCTGCAAACATGGCTCAGGTACACCAGTTCTGTCAGGTGGGATGGGCCAACTTAATTCAGTTTGTGTTGCCTGTAGTTACATGATTCATTACCGAATATGGATGAGTGTCTTACTAAAGCCATGCAAAAGATCAATAACAGGGTTCACTAGCATAAGATCAGTAACAGGTTCCACTAGCAGACATAGTATACATCCTGTCTTGGTACAAATCAAAAGGGCCATGGCATTATATAAGGTGTAGCAACTTTATTTTGATTTGGCTCCCTTGGTCCTATAGCTTTAAATCTCATGGTCTCACGTAAATAACCCTAATTTTTATCCCAGAAAACCTTTTAAATATTAAATTAAAAAATAGGCTTTTTTAGTG
>JAODAL010051359.1:0-26729 GCA_025379985.1 Phyllomedusa bahiana
CGCCACTTTGATGTCCAAGAAATAGGGGGACGCCATCGGGAGGGAGGAACCCCACAGGAATCTGGGGAGGAGGAACCAGTCAGAGAGCAGATGTGAGCGAGAGCATTGGGAAAAAGGAAAGTGGGAGTGGGGGTCCCTTACTGTAAAAATTAGTCAAGTTTTTCCCTTTCTGTTTCCCCCTTTTGGGTTTAAAGGGGCCCAAACTAAGAGTCCCCCAAAATGGGTAGCCCGATTGGAAAATTTAAAAACAAAGTGGAGAAAAGAAAGTGGAAAGGAGAGGGAGGCCTTTTGGCACCCCAAAAATGGGGTTAGCAAATTTTGCAGTATTTAATAAGGGGCCCCCTTTGGCCCCACTAAGGGCCTTTTTTTAAAAACTGACCAAAAGGTTTCCCGCTTTCAAAAGTTTCCCCCATTGTTGCTTTATTATCAGCAAAAAGGGGTCAAAATGAAAAGGAGAAAAACCAAAGGGGAATAGATAACCCCCAGGATCCACTAATCACAATAGGAAAATTTCACAGTTCCCCCCTTTCCCCCTCCCTGCCCCACTGATTTTTTCCCTAGGGTCCAAAAGGGGCATTACTAAAAAACCCCTCCCCCATAGAAGTCAAAAGGGGCAGGGTCTGTCCCTTTTAAACCTCCTATTGAGATGAAAGCTTTCTTTTAAACCAAACCCCCTTGACCGCCCGTTTTAAAAAAGGTTTCAAAAAAAGGCCTAATGGCCCCCAAAATGGAAAAACCCGGGAAAGGGCCCCTTTAAAAGGGGTTTTGTCTCACGATGGAATTTTCATTCCCTTCCCCCGGGGCTGTCTTAAGAGCCTGGAGTTTTGGGAAAATGGGGGGGGGGGGGAGCAAAATGGCCCCCTTTTCCCCGTTCCTTCCCCCCCCCCTTTTCCCAGGTGAAGAACATGCTGGGTGCCCCCCTCCCCCCTCCCCCATGCTAAAAAAAAGCCAAATTTGGAAAAAGGGGGAATTATCCCCAAAATTTAACCCGTTCTCTTTCCCCCGCCTTGGGTCACCATTTTTTTTAGCAAACCCACTGTGGGACACCCCCCAAAATTTTCTTCCCCCCTACTTGACAGCACCCCAGGGGAGGGCGAATTTCCCAGGCCCGGGGGTTTCCAGCATTGGGAAATTTGGGAGGGGGGGAAATCCCCTTAAAAAAATCTCTGATGTGATTCCTTTCCCTTTGGGGACTAGCTGTCAGGGCTTGGGGGCCCCGTTGTCCCTTTCATGGAGTTTTTTCCCCAATGCCAAAAGTTTTTTGTCTTTTGTCTCTGGGTTTATTACTATTTTTACTGACTGTTGACTATTTTCCCGCTGGAATTTAAATTTACTTCCCGCAGTGAAGTGGTTAGGTTTAAAAAGGAAATGAATGCTAATTAAGGGAGACTGAGAGCCCGAAAAGGGGCATGGGCGGAAAAAGGGTTTAAAAAGCCCGTGAATAATAATTAGGCCCGAGACACAGATAAGGCAAAACAGGGGGAACTGACAAGGGGGTGGGTAGTATTTCCAAAAACTAAATCATGCTCTTTGCCACAGGCAAGGAGGACAGAGAGAGAATGGAACCAGGGGATTTGTTAAAAATTGGGGGTTTTTGCTCCCCTTTCCCCAGTCGAACCCGCCTGCCCAAAAAAGGGGGAACAACCCGGTCGGTTTACTTAAAAAAACCCCAAACCCCCTCTGGGCCCCCTAAAAAAAGTTATCTAGAAATCAGTAAAAGGGGATTTGTTAAAATTGGGCAAAAATTTTTGCAAAATTGGGTTGGTTTTTTTAAGATCTTTTTAATTTTGAAAAGACAATCTTGGGGAAGTGAGACAACCCCCTTTAAAAATTATTTAAAAAAAAATTGAAAGTGATATGGGAAAAAAAAAAAAAAAAAAAACCAAAAATTTTTTTCCCAAAAAAAAAAAATTTAACATAAAAAAAAGGGACTTAATGACTCAATTTTTTTTTGGGTGAAACATTTTCCCCTTTTAAAAATGCGTCACCCGTATTGAAAATTCCTATTTTCCCGCTCCGTAAAAAAAAATTTGTTCCCCACTATCCGGGGTTGGGGGCCTATCCTTTCCTAATCGCCCAGGATTAACCCCTTAGAATTCAGGTGCTTACAGTCTCTATTAAATTAAGGATGGACTCAGGCCTTGATCATGGGGTGGGAAAAATCACAGTCCCCTGGGATTCCAGTCCCCTAGCCCCACTGTGGAGCACAATATTCTGCAGCTCAGTACTGTGGGTTTGTGGGAAAAAACCCGATGGTTTCCCATGCACAAAAATGAAAACAAAAATTTTTCACCTTTTTCCATACGGGGTCCCTAGCCTCATAACTGTCCGGGACTGGCACAGGGTCCCCTCTCTCAATGTCCAAGCCCTTTGACAGTAAGCTTAAATTAGGCCCCGGGCTTTTTTCCAAATTTAGAAGGCAACCCCTTTTCTCACTGCAAAAAGTTTTTCAGAGCGTTGCAGTTTGGGGGGGTGGGGAAAAAACCCCGTTCCTAAATTGGGCTTGGGAACCCACAAAAACTTTCCCAAAACCCGTCACCCTGCATGAAACTTGTGCTCCAGCGAGGCGGGGGAGGGGGGGGGGGTTCCCATGCAATCCCTGTTGCCTACTGCTCTCAACAAACTTTCTGACCACTATATTAATGAAATAGCACAATTAAGCAAACAAAAAAGACAAAGGGCGACATGTTTTTTAATTCTAAGGGTGATAGACCCCGTTTTTTAAATCGCTTTTTAAAGGGAGTGTAGAAAAGCGCCAGAATTTTTTGGCTGTTCTTCAGGTATTTCCCAAAAAGGGGCAAATTGGGGTGAGCCAATACCAAAAGTCCCCGGGCCCCGGGGACCCCCCCTTTTACCGTTTTTTCTTCCCGGGGGCATATTTTACCGGGCCCGTGTTTGAGAAAATACCCCAAGGGCTGGCTCCAAAGGGGCCCCCCTTTCCCTGGGCTGGCTGTTTTTTTGCAGGTTTATAAAATCAGGGGAGTGTAAGGGCCCAAAAAACACAAGTCTGGCTCAGGGCACCACCTTTTCACCCTGGTCTGGGGTTTCTTCTGCGGGCTACATACCGGGCATGTAGAAAACCAATACCCCCAAATCTGGCTCAGGCAACCCCCCTTTTTTCCCTTTGGGTTGGGTTTCTTTCTGCCCGGTCATACATACAGGTTGGGAAGTGTAGTGCCAATACCAAAAGTTTTTGGCTCAAAAGGGACCACCCCTTTAAAACCCCTTTCCCTTTGGGTGTTCTTCTGCAGGTCAACTTTCAGGGCAGTGTAGAGGAAAAACCCAAGTCTGGCTCAGGCCCCCACCTTTAAACCCCGGTCTTGGGGGTTCTTCCCGCAAAAGGTCCTTTCCCTAAAGGAACATCGTTGAGCCCAAAACCACAAAATCTGGCTCCCGGCACCACCTTTACCCTTGGTTGGCTGTTTTTCCCCCAGGGTTTTTAAACCTACAGGGCAAATTTGAGCCAATACCAAAGTCTGGCTCAGGAAAAAACCTTTTCCCCGGTCTGGCTGTTTTTCCCCGTTCCAAAAAATACAGGGAGTGGTTAAAAGCGAATTTCCACAAAAAGGGTTGGGTCAAAGGCACCACCTTTTTTCCCCGGTTGGCTGTTCTTCTGCGGTCATTCATACGGGAAATGTTTGAACCAATTTCCACAAGTCTGGGCTCAGGCAAAAAACCTTTACCCTGGCCCGGCGGTTTTTCCGGGAAAGTCATTTCATACCCGGGGAAATGGGGAAGGGGGCCTTTTCCACAAATCCCGGCTCAAGGACCCCCCTTTAACCCCTGGTTTTGGCTGTTCTTTTCCCGCAGTCAACATACAGGGGCCCGTGTAGAGCCCCCAAACTACCCCAAATTGGCTCAGCCCCCCACCACCCTTAAAAACCCCGGGCCCGGGTGGTTTTTCGCCCGGTTTTATCATTTACAGGCGGGGGGAAGAAGAGCCAAATACCCAGGTCTGCCCCCCAGGCCCCCCCTTTAAAACCCCGGTCTGGCCCGTTCTTCTTTCAGGTCATACAAAACGGGCAGGGGGTGAGCCAATACCCCCAAGTCTGGCTCAGGACCCCTTTTACCCTTTTCTGGGCTGTTTTCTGCAAGGTTTTAAACTTTCAGGGCCCCAAACGTGGCCAATTACCAAAAAGTCTGGCTCAGGCACCACCTTTTAACCCCCCGGTTTTGGCTGTTCCCTTTTGCAGGGTTTTACATACAGGGGCAGTGTTGAGCCCAAAAACCCAAGTCTGGCTCAGGAAACCCCTTTTCCCGGGGCTGGCTGTTCTTCTGCCGGGTTTAACATTTACAGGCAGTGTTTGAAACCAATTTCCACAAAATCTTGGGCAGGCACCACCCTTTACCCTGGGGCCGGGGCCCGTTCTTCCCCCAGTTCCCTCCTTCAGGGCAGTTTTGGGGCCAATACCAAAAAAGTTGGCCCCCAGGCCCCCCCCCTTTAAAAAACCCCGGGGCTTTTTCTTCTGGGAGGTCATACCGTAGAGGGTGGCCCCCGTGTAGGGCCAATATCACCAAAATCTGGTCAGGGACCACCTTTAAAACCCCGGTCTGGGCTGTTCCTTTTGCAGGTCTTACATACAGGGCAGTTTTTAAGCCAATAAAACCCCAAATGCGGCCCCCAGGCACCCCTTTTAACCCTGGTCTGGGTGTTTTTTTTCTTCAGGGGCAAAACATTCAGGCCCCCCTTCCCCTAGTCCAAAAAACCCCCAAGTCTTTGGGTCAGGCCCCAAACCCCTTTTAAACCCCGTCCTGGGTGGTTTTCTTCTGGGAGGTTATCCCCCTCCCGGGCAGTGGTTTGAAAAAAAAACCCAAGTCCCGGTCAGGCACCACCCCTTTCCCCCCGGGCCCCGGCCCGTTCTTTTTGCCGGTTTTAAAATTCCCGTGCAGGGGGTAAAGCCATTTCCCCCAAAGTCTGGGGTTTAGGCAAACCCCCCTTTTACCCCCCGGTCCCGGCTGGTTTCTTCCCACCCGTTTCCCCCAATTTCAAAGGGGAGGGGAAAAAAGCCAATTTTTACAAGTTGGCTTCCGGCACCACCTTTACCCCGGGGCCCCGGTGTTTCTTCCTTTTTGGTCCAAAATTAATTTGAGGGGCGTGTAAGGGGCCAATTCACAAGTCTGGCCAAGGGGACCCCTTTACCCTTGGTCTGGGGTTTCTTTTGCTGGTTTATAAATAACAGGGGGTGTAGAGGGCCAAAAAACCACAATTGGCTTTAGGCACCACCTTTTTCCCCGGTCCCCGGGGTGTTTTTTCTGCAGGGTTTTAAAACATACAAAGGCCCGTGTTTAAACCAATATCCACAAGTCGGACAAAAGGGACCCCCCTTTTCCCTGGGGCCCGGCTGTTTTTTTCCCGAGGGCCAAAACCCTTAAAAGGGGAGTGTAGAGCCAATACCCAAAATAGGCTCAAAGGGGGCCACCTTTAACCCCGGGCCCCGGCTGTTCTTTTTAACCGTTCATAAAAACCCGGGCAAGGTAGAGCCAAAAACCCCCCGTTGGCTTCAAGGGACCACCCCCTTTTCCCCCGGTCTGGCTGTTTTTTTTCAAGTAAGGGGAGTGTAAAGGGAAAAATCACAAGTCTGGGTCGGCACCACCTTTAACCCCCGGGCTGGGTGGTCTTCCCGCAGGGGATACATACAGGGGAGGGGGTAGAGCCCCAAAACCAAAAAGTCCCGGCTCAGGCACCCAAACCCTTTTAACCCCGGGCTGGCCTGTTCTTCTGAGGGCCCCTAATACAGGGGGAGTGTAAAAGCCCCAAAACCCCAAGTTTGGCTCAGGGCCAAAAACCCCTTTTTTCCCCGGTCTGGTGGGTTCCCTTTTGCAGGTCCCTTCATTTCCCGGGGAGGTAGAAAAAAAATCCACAAAGTTTTGGCTCAGGCTCCCTTTACCGGATCTGGCTGTTTTTTTTGGGAGGCATACATTCAAAGGGCAGTTTTAGTGCCAAAACCACCCAATCTGGCTTCCAAAGGGACCCCCTTTTAAAACCCCCGGGGCCCGGGTGTTCTTCTGTAGGATACCCTCGGGCAAATGTTGACCAAACCCCC
Source organism: Phyllomedusa bahiana (assembly GCA_025379985.1). Lineage (NCBI taxonomy): Eukaryota > Metazoa > Chordata > Amphibia > Anura > Hylidae > Phyllomedusa > Phyllomedusa bahiana. The sequence goes on from JAODAL010051359.1 coordinate 6,045, forward strand.
CAAAAACCCTTGGGTCGGCACCACCTTTTTTCCAATGGTCGGGTGTTCTTTTGCAGGGCATACATACAAGGGGGGAGTGTAGAGCCAAAAACCCACAAGTTTTGGCTCAGGCACCACCCTTTTCCCCCGGTTTGGTGGGGTTTTTTTCTGAAGGGGCCCCTTTAAAAATACAGGTTGGGGAGTGTAGGCCAAAAAAACCCCCAAGTCTGGCTCAGGGACCACCTTTTTCCCGGTCTGGGGTGTTCTTTCCCGCAGGTCATACCCTACAGGGCATTGTAGACCAATTTCCCACAAGTCGGCTCAGGGGGAAACCACCCTTTTAAAACCCCTGGTCCTTTGGGGTTCTTCTGCAGGGGCCCTACTACCGGGCAGTGTAGAGCCAATACCAAAAAAAAGTTTTTGGTCGGCAAAACCCCTTTTTCCTGGTTTTTTTTTTGGGTCTTTTCTTTTGCAGGCATTAAATAAAGGGGAGGGAGAGCCAATACCAAAAAGTTTGGCTCAAAGGCCCCCACCTTTTAAAACCCCCGGGCTTGGGCTGTTCTTCTGCAGGTCATAAAATACCCGGGGCCCGGGGTAGAGCCAATACCAAAAAGTCTGGTAAGGAAACCCCCTTTACTTGGTCCCGGCTGTTTTTATTCCCGCGGTTCCCCCCATACAGGTGCAGTTTTAGAGCAATTTCCACAAGCTGGCTCAGGGGCCCCCACCTTTAAAACCGGTTTTTGGCTGTTTTTTCTGCAGGTCATTTCATACAGGGGAAATGTTTGAGGGCCCAAAACCCCCAAAGGGCCCGGGGTAGGCCCCCCCACCTTTAACCCCGGGGCTGGGCTGTTCTTCTTTAGGGGCCCCTAAAAAACAGGGGAGGGGTTTAGAGGGCCCAATTTCCCCAAAGGGTTGGGCTCGGCAACCCCCTTTACCCCGGTTGGCTGTTCTTTCCCCGCCGGTCATACATTTCGGGCAGTGTTTGAGCCCCAAAAAAACCCCAAGTTTTGGGTCAGGGGACCACCCCTTTAAACCCCGGTCTGGCTGGGTTTTTCGGGAAGGGCATTTAACAGGGCCGTGTAGAGCCAAAACCACAAGGGTTTGGGTCAGGGACCAACCCTTTTCCCCCTGGTTGGCTGTTTCCCTTCCCGCCGGTCAATTTCATACAGGGCAAATGTAGAGGGCCCCTACCACAAGTCTGGCTAAAAGGGGGCCCCCCTTTACCCCGGGTTTTGGGTTTTTCTTTTGCAGGTCATAAATACAGGGGCCCCCTGTTTGGGGCCACTAAAAACCCAAATCCCGGTTTCCCCCCCGGGGCCCCCCTTTACCCGGGTCTGGCCTGTTTTTTTTTCTGCAGGTCCCCAAAAAACAGGGCAGTGTAGAGGGCCCAAAGTGACAAGTCTGGTTTTTAGGCCCAAACCCCTTTAAAACCCCGGTCTGGCCCTTTTTTCCGCAAGGGCATTTCTTTCAAAAGGAGGTTGTAGAACCAAAACCCAAGTCTGGCTCAGGCCCCCCCCTTTAACCCCCGTTCCCGGTGTTTTTTTTCTGCAGGGTCAAAAAAAAAAAAAAAAAAAAAAAAAAAAAATAAAAAAAAGGTTTTCAGTGGGAAAAAGCCAAATACCACCCAAATCTGGGGTCCCGGCACCCCTTTACCCTGGGTTTTGGCTGTTCTTCTGCAGGTCATTCCAAAACAGGGGTAGTGTAAGGCCAAAAACCACAAGTCTGGCTAGGCCCCCCACCTTTTTTCCCTGGTCTTGGGTGTTCTTTTTCCCGAGGGTTTTATTACATTTCAGGTGATTAGATTTTTTAGAGGCCCAAAAACCCCCAAGTTGGCTAGGGGACCACCTTTACCTGGTCTGGCCCGTTTTTTCTGCAAAGGGCTACATACAAAGGGCATTTTTGAGCCCCAAAACCCCCCAAATCCCCGGCTTTATGGGGACCCCCCTTTTACCCTTTCTGGCTGTTCTTCTGCAGGTCCCTACATACAGGGGATTTTAAATGGGCCAAAACCCCAAAAATCCCGGGTCAGGCACCACCTTTTTACCCTGGGTTTTGGGGTGTTCCTTTTGCCCGGGCCCTACATCAGGGCAAAATGTTAAAAGCCAAAAAAACCAAAAAGGGCCTTTGGGTCAGGCCCCCACCTTTACCCTGTCTGGCTGTTTCTTCTTTTAGGTCATACATTCAAAGGGGGGTGTTAAAAAGGGCCAAAAACCAACAAAATCTGGATCAGGGAACCCCCTTTTTACCCCGGCCCTTTTTGTTTTTCTGCATGTCATTAAATACGGGGCAGTGTAAAAGCCAAAAACCACAAGTCTGGCTCCAAAAAGGGACCCCCCTTTAAACCCCCTGGGCTGGGTGTTCTTCTGGAAAGGGCATTCATACAGGGCCCTGTTGGCCAACCCCACCACAAAATCTGGCTCAGGGCCCCCAACCCTTTTCCCCGGTCTGGGGTGTTTTCTGCAGGGTCCCCAAAAATACAGGGCCGTTTTTAGACCACTTCCACAAGTCTGGCTCCCGGGACCACCTTTTCCCTGGTCCTGGCTTTTTCTTCTGAAGGGTCATTTCATAAAAAGGGCAGTGTAGAGCCAATGTTACAACGTTGGTTCAGGGCCCCCCTTTACCCCCGGTTTTGGGATTTCTTTTCCCCAGGGTCATTTTTAAATTGGGGGGCCAAATTTTTTAGAAAACCCAAAACCAAAAAGTCTGGCTCCCGGGAACCCCCTTTTTCCCTTTGGTTTTGGCTGTTTTTTTCTGCCCGGTCATACATTTCAGGGCAGTGTTTGAGCCCAAAACCACAAAGGTTCCCCGGCTCAGGCACACCTTTAAACCCCGGTCTGGCTTTTTCTAATAAGCACCTAGGGTTTTGGGGTTTTTAGAATTTATAAAATTTTGGGGCCCAAATTCTACTTTAAAAAGGTTTCGAAAGCCCCCAGAATGGCCCCCAAAAATTTTTGGGGCGCCTTTTTAAAAGTGTCTTTGGTGCAGTAAACCCAGGCCAACCCAAAGTTTGGGGTGCGCCCCGTTCATACATCTATAAAATGGTTCCCACTACAAACTTTTGAGGGGGCCCGAAATTTAGGTGTCCCGGCAAAACAGAAATAACCCGTAAATCTAAAAAATTTTTTTTAAGTGTATTCCACACAGCAGCGATTTTTAGAGGGGGTATTTCCCCCCGGAAACATGGGGGCTCCTTTGCCCCATTCGTAATGGGCCCCCCTTTCCCTCACTTGCAAGCGGAGATCACCAGGTGAAGTCTGAGCCTCTGCAGAGAATCTATAGTATTTGGGAATGGGGGGTAAAAAAAATGTTTCCCAAAAAAGTTTTTAAAAACAGCACTTCTGAAAAAAAAAAATATCCAGGGAACGTTTCAGCTCTAAACAGAGCCTTTTTTCAAGCAAACCTTGGGTTTAAAATTTCGTTTAAAAGCAGATCTTGTCTTGGAAAATCTCCACAGAAGGAAACTTTTTAGGGTTTCCCGAGCCCCGCCGTAAAACCTTTTTAAGGCCCCTGTCAACCAAAGCGAGGGTAAAATTTCGGGTCCCAATTTTTTTTTTTATAAGAATTTTCCCAAAAGTATTTTTCAGTCCCTCTTCGGGTTTTCGGGGTTACCCCTGCCAAGAACAGTTCTTTAAATCCGCTGTTTTTTTGGAACCCAATTTAGAAAATTGTCCTAATTTTTTTTTTTTTTTTATCGGGTTTGAAAACCGGGCCCTCAGAAAATCCGAGCTGGGGAAAACAGCAGCCCTTTGGGTTTTCTATTTAGGTTTAAAAGGGGGTTTGGTTTTTTAGTTGGATTTTTTTTAAAATTCTAAAAAAACTGTTTCCCCTTTTAAAAACTTTACTGTAAAACCGTTTCCCTGGCACTTAGGGGCCCCCCATGCTTTAAAAAAATGTCTTGGTCTAAGACTGTCCTTGTTGCCCATAGCAACCAATCAAAGCTCACAACTCATTTTTTCAGAGAAATATATTAAATTTAAGGTGAACTCTGATTGGTTGCTATGGGCAACAAAGACAGTCTTAGAACTCACAGTTTTCATACATGTCCACCATACAGCCCATAAAACGTCTCTTATCTCTTGTCTAAAGTAAAATCAGCAAAGCCAAGTCTTCAATTAGCAGCCCCTTCATGTTGAAAGCTATTCTTTGTAGTGAAAAAACCCTTTTAAAGCCTGTCAATAAGTAATGTAAACAAAATCCTATAATTCAAGATAAGGAACACAGCAGGGAGTGGCCTCACCATCCCAACCGCTGCTAGAGCCTGTGAGAGAAGGGAGCAGGGAGAAGTGGTCAATAACTGACGAAGCTTGTATGCAAAAGCAGGAGATAAGATCTGCTCCTATCTTTGAAGAGAATCAAAATCAGAATGCATTTGTTAATAGTCCTTACTTCCGTTTGCCTAAATGTTTAATGCTCTTCAATGAAACAGGAATACCCCTCTAACAGTATAATAGGAGTAATATTATATTAGATAACAGTAAAAATCATTACTACAATAGTATCTACTTTAATTCTCTGAAAAGCCTCCTTTTGGCATTGAAAACTAAGCACTAGTTATTATGATATGTTTGATCCCAATTATATATACATGGGCTGCCTTGATAATTTATACACCTCTTGAATTTAATCATTTATAACCTTTAAAACGTCAATCATTTAATAAAGAAATATGATTATTGCAAAAATAGCAATGCTATCCCACAGATATCTGAATATAGATCTAAAAAGCACCCTCCAAATATAGATAGCGGTAGATGGCATTCAAATAAATAATCCCCTTCTGTAATTAGCATCTGGAGACAAATGAATAGTTACTATTGGCTGCTATTAAACCAGATAATAATATACAATATAATAAGCATCAAGGTCACACAGAGAACTAGCCAAGAACAGAGGAGTAAGCCTCAGTATAAATGAGCATTCAGCATTGGCCAGTGTAATGGAGTACCCAGATAAACAGGAAACAAGCGCAAAACCACTGTGCGGCAGGAGTATACTGGCATTGGTGACCAATTGGTGCATAGTTCACTTCCTGGCAATTTGCCATGGAAGGGTGAATGACGTACTTAAAGGGGTTGTCTCACTACAAGGATTGCTTTTTATGTTAAAGATCTTGGAATAACAAGTCACTTTACAATATGTGTCCATTTACAGTGTCCTACCTATTCCTAGATATCCTCAGATCCTCAGCTCCTCAAATCGCTATAGCTACAGACCTGTTTGATCTCTCCTGATAGGCTGCCAGCACTGGTTGCTATAGCTACAGACCTGGCTTCTACTGCAGCCTAGTGGAAACCAGTAAAAATACCCCTGCATTCTAAGTGAAACCAATAAAACAGGACTGAGGTCAGATGAATCAATGTAGTGAGACAAAACCTTTAAGGGGATGTTCACACTGCGTATTTATGGGACAAACTTCAGGGCATAATTCCAAAGCAATATGCCCGAAGTATGCCTCGCAAATGCAATAATACGCAGTGAGTGGTATAATTTCAGACATATTCCCACGGCACGTACCGAGCGCCGGGAGACAGAAGTGACCTGGGAAAGTGAAAGTCAGTGGGAACGCTGTTGAAAGTACGCGCGAGTCAGCGTGTACTTTCAAACAGCCAGCGTATAGCGTATAGGTGGATAATAAAACATAGTCACACAAATGCTAGCACCCTCCGGGGACTGTAGCTTATATTTTAAGGACAGTACAGCTTGGGAGCCTTCATCAATGGGTATGTTGTGGTTTCTATTTCATGAAGGCACCGAAGAAAGTACCGTGTTATTCACTGGAAGGGTGGGAGCATTGTGACTAGTATTCATCGAAGGCAATATGGCTAATAATTATAAGACGGCACTCCACCATCCACTGATGGGGACGCGCTGCGGTTCTCACTGTTATGGATCAGCTATGTCTACCATGGTTATATGGGGCTGTACTGTCTGTTATGCAAGTGCTGTGGTTGTTCCTGATGGAGGATTGATGGGGTTGTCACTGTTATGTGGAGGAGTTTTGTCTGATGGCTGTCCCTGATGGAGGAGCGGTGGCTGTCACTGTTGTGGAGAAGATGTGGCTAGCATTGATATGAAGGACCTGTGGTGGCCAATGTTGTGTGGGTGCTGTGGCCATCACTGGAATAGGGAACTGTGACAGTCCTGATATGGAGAGACTTTGGCTGCCACTCTCGATGGTGCTGTGGCTGTTATTGTTATGGAGGACCTGTGTCATTGTTATAGAGAACTGTGGCTGTCACTGTGACACTCATTGTCATGCTGGTACTGTAATATTTGCGGGCTGCAGGTGATGATGCAGTTTATTGTTTTATGATGGGCTGAGAGAGGTGCGGTGCAATAAACACAGGAAGGACTTACAGAGGCACAGGCTGTGAGGTTGTGTGGCTTTTACTTGCAGCACTCAAAACCTTCACATAATTATGGTTACACTTCAACATATCACAGACATGAACATACTTTGTTTCTATACCACTGGACTTCCCAGGCATACATCCTAGACCAAACACATCAACTAGTAACAGGCACACTATGGTCCTTTAGGTATAGTTGGGGCTTCACATGCACTTTCTGATTTGGGTAGCAAGGGTTTCCCTTATTTCTCATTTGATGCATGTGTCTAGAGTTTGGTATATGTCTTCCAAGTTAAAGGAGTTTTGCCACGATCTAATGTTGACGTGGGATCTTCCAAAATGGGTATTTAATCACTTTTCTAAATATATGTGATTACAAAAAGTGAAGCCTCTGAGAGCTGCAGCCTGACTTAGATGCCTTTAGTTTCCTGACTGTTTACATTAGCAGATTAGCTGATCTGGCAAGCTCCTGGCCACACTTGCATTGTTTGCACTTCTTATCTGATGGCAGGACACAGGAATGAACTTTGAAGGGAGGGGAAAAAAAGCAGTGTTACTGGGCATCTGCACTAGCTTTGTTTCTGTGTCAGAGCCTATCTGCTGTATAAAAGGGAAACCGCTGGTTGGAATATAAAATTTTCGAGTAAAACATGCAGATGCCCCCTCTCAGCGGTGTTTTTTGAAAATTTTTTTTTTTTAAAATTTTTTTTTTGGGGGGGGTTTTTGGGGGGTTTTTTTTTTTTTTTAAAATTTTTTTTTTTATAAATTTGGGTGTTTTTATTTGTGTTTTTTTTTTTTTTTTTTATTTTTTTTTTGTTTTTTCCCTTTTTTTTTTTGTTTTTTTGGGGTATTATTTTTTTTGTTTTTTTTTTAAAATGGGTTTTTTTTTTTTTAAAAATTTTTTTGGGGTTTTTTTTTTTTGGTTTAAAAATTTTTTTGGTTTTTTTTTTATTTTTTATTTTTCCCTGGGTTTTTAGGTTCCTGTTTGGGTGGGTTTTTTTTTTTTGGGGTTTTTTTTTTTTTTTTTTTTTGGGTTTTTTTTTTTTTTTTTTTTGTTTTTTTAATTGGGTTTTTTTTTTTTTAAAATTTTTTTTTTTTTTATTTTTTTTTTTTTTTTTCACTTTTTTTAAATATTTTTGTTTTTTTTTTTTTGGGGGGGGTTTTTTTTTTTTTTATTTCCTTTTTTTGGTTTTTTTTTTTTCCTAATTGTTTTTTTCCCTTTTTTTTGTTTTAAAAAAAAAAAATTTTTTTTTTTGGGGTTCCAAATTTTTTTTTGGTTTTTTTTTTTTTTTAAAAAATTGGGGTTTTTTTTGGGTAAAATTGGGTTTTTTTTTTTTTTCCCCCCCTCCCCCTTTTTTTTTTTTTTGGTTTTTTTTTCCCAAAATTTTTTAAAATTAAAAAAATTTTTTTTTTTTAAATTTTATTTTTTTACTTCCTTTTTTTTTTTATAAAGTTTTTTTTTTAAAAATTTTTTTTTTTGGGGTTTTTTTTTTTTTTTTTTTTTTTTTTGGGTTTTTTTTTGGTAATTTTTTTTTTTTAGGGGGGGGGGTTTTTTCTTTTTTTGTCCCCCCCTTTTTTTTTTTTTTTTTTTTTTTTGGGGGCCCTTTTTTTTTTTTTTTCTTTTTTTTTTTTTTGTTTTTTTTTTTTAAAAATGGGTTTTTTTTTTTTTTTTTTTATTTTTTTTTTTCCTTTGAATTTTTTTTTATTGTTTTTTTTTGGGGGGTTTTTTTTTCCCTTTTTTTTTTTTTTTAAAATTTAATTTTTCCCCTTAATTTTTTTTTTTTGAAAAGGGTTTTTTTTTTAAAATTTTCTTTTTTTTTATTTTTTTTTTTTTTTAATTTTTTAAATTTTTTTCCCCCAAAAAATTTTTTTTTCCCTTAAAAATTTTTTTTTTTTCCCTTTTTATTTTTTTAAAAAAATAAAGTTTGTTTTTTTTCAAATTTTTTTTTTGTTTTTGTGCTTTTTTTTTGTTTTTTTAAAAAGAAAGCGTTTTCTAAATTTTTTTCCCCCCCTTTTTTAAAAATCCCGGGGAGAACCCCCCCAAAAAACAAAAAAAAAAAGGGGGGGGAAAAAACCCCCCGGTAGGATCCTCCACAAAGGGACGGGGCCCAATACCCATAAGGCAAAAACCCCCAAAAACAACCCCAATCATCAAAATAAACCAAACCCCCAAATTAAAAAGGGAAAAACCCTGACAGCAGGGCCAAAAGAAAAACCCCTGGGGGGGTTTCCCCTTTTTTTTTTTGTTCTCCCCCCCCCTTTTGCCCCCTATGAGTTTCCCCCCCCCTTTTTTTCCCTTTCTTGGTCGCCCCCTTTCCCCCTAGTGGTCATACCGTCCCTGAAAATTTCCACAAATTTTTAGATCCTCTTTTTCCACATTTCCTATCAATTTTCCCCAAACGGGTATGTTGACCCTAAAAAAATTAAAATTAAAAAATGTCGAAAGTGGCATGTAAATAGGTAGACCCCCATTATAGGTAAAAAAGGGGCCTTCCTCCATTAATTTGGGTAGGTGACAGGGCCTACCCCCAGTAAAATAGCCAGGGAGCTTTGGCTTCCCCCATAATTAGCCGTTAGTTGGGCGCACCCAGTAATTAGCCGTTAGCAAGGGTGCCCTCAGTAATTAGAGGTAGGGCTAGTAATTAGCCAGGGAGGGGGCCCGGGGCCCGAAAGGGAGCCCGGTGGGCATTTGTAGGCAAAGAGGGCCCGTATATAGCCAGCAGGGCCAGAATATAGGGGGGCAGGACCCCTATGTACCCGGGGGCCAGTTTAAAAAAAGGCAAAGGCCCCTTTAGGTAGCAGGGCCGTATATAGGCAGGCAGGGGCCAGTAAATAATAAGCAGGGCCCAGTATATAGGAAAGGGGCACTTTTTCAGGGAGGCAGGACAGTATATTTCGACCTTCCCCCCTGTTTCAAACCTCTCCCCCTGGCATCACGGGGCTTGGCTTTCCCTGGATTCTGTACCCCTTGATCGGACTTTAGGTCTCTCATTCTGCTCCCCCTCCTCCCCCGGCCACTTTTGTTGGGGTCCCCAAGGGTCAGTCCCGGGTTACACTCTTCTTATTTACCCCTTGGGGCCCCGGGCAGCTAATACCTCACAGGCTTTCATTACCAACCCTTTTGTGATGATACCCAACTCTACATCTCTGGGCCCCGATGTACTTCTCTACTCTCCTGGTTTTTTGCTGTCGTCCTCCATTTCCTCCTTCTTCTCATCACTTTTCCTAAAACTAATGTGGAGAAAACAGAAAATCATAATCTTTCCACCTCCAAAACTACCCTGCCCCGATCTCTTATTACAGTCAACGTCTACATTTCACGTCCCAATCCCGCCCCTTTGGGGTAATCCCAGTTTGCTTTATCTTTCAACCACACATCCACCCCCACCCCTTTCCTGCCGCCTCCACCTGAAAAACATCTTTTCGCAAACCGTCATTCCTCGGGAACTAAAAAATCTGGTCCCTGCCCTTTTCATCTCCCCCCAGACTCTCAAAATCCTTTTTGTCCCCCCAGCTAGCACCCTCGCTCCCCTCCAAACCATCCTTAAAATCTGTGCCGTCTTATCCCCTCTCCTCGCTCTCCTCTCCTCTCCCCCCCTTTCCAATCCCCCTTCACTGGGGTTTCCATTGCCCCGCAATTCATTTCAAGCTATAAATCCACAAGGTCTCCATGACCCCTCCCCTCCATACTCCCCTGCCCTAATTTCCAAAAATCTCCCCCCCAGCAAATCTCCGCTCCTACAGGCCTTCCTCTGCTCTCCCCTATCCCGCCCTCACACAACCTTCCCAAAATCTCCCGTGCTTCACCCCCATCGGAACTCATGCCCCAACACAACTCCCCCCTTTCACCACTCAAAAGAACCTGAAAAACCCCCCTCTTTTAGGGGTTGCCTATAACCTTCACTAAATTTCACTACTTCCTCCAAACATGTCTGCCCCCCCACCTCCTTTTTCTTTCCCCCCCTGTAATTGTAAGCCCCCGCGGGTAGGGGTTTTTCTCCCCCTTTTGTGCCAATTGTCATTTTCCCCCTTTCACTGTACTCGTTTTGATTTTGTAATGTATGTAACCCCCTCGAATGTACAGCGCCCTGGAATCAATGGCGCTTTAAAATAAATAATAATAATAATATATAGGCAGGCAGGGCAATATATAGCCAGGCAGGGCCATTATATGGGCAGGCAGGGCTGATATATAGGTAGGCAGGGCAGTATATAGGTAGGCAGGCAGGGCTTATATATATAGGTAGGGGCAGTATATAGGTATGCAGGCAGGGCAGTATGGGGCAGTATATAGCCAGGCAGGGCAGTATATAGCCAGGTAGGGTAGTATATAGGTATGCAGGGCAGCATATAGGTATGCAGGGCAGTATGGGGTAGTATATAGGTATGCAGGGCAGTATGGGGCAGTATATAGGTATGCAGGGCAGTATGTTGCAGTATATAGGTATGCAGGGCAGTATATAGGTATGCAGGGCAGTATGGGGCAGTATATAGGTATGCAGGGAAGTATATAGGTATGCAGGGCAGTATGGGGCAGTATATAGGTATGCAGGGCAGTATGGGGCAGTATATAGGTATGCAGGGCAGTATATAGGTATGCAGGGCAGTATGGGGCAGTATATAGCCAGGCAGGGCAGTATGGGGCAGTATATAGGTATGCAGGGCAGTATATAGGTATGCAGGGCAGTATGGGGCAGTATATAGGTATGCAGGGCAGTATATAGCCAGGCAGGGTAGTATGGGGCAGTATATAGGTATGCAGGGCAGTATGGGGCAGTATATAGCCAGGCAGGGCAGTATGGGGCAGTATATAGCCAGGCAGGGCAGTATATAGGTATGCAGGGCAGTATGGGGCAGTATATAGGTATGCAGGGCAGTATATAGCCAGGCAGGTTAGTATGGGGCAGTATATAGGTATGCAGGGCAGTATGGGGCAGTATATAGGTATGCAGGGCAGTATATAGGTATGCAGGGCAGTATATAGGTATGCAGGGCAGTATATAGGTATGCAGGGCAGTATGGGGCAGTATATAGGTATGCAGGGCAGTATGGGGCAGTATATAGCCAGGCAGGGCAGTATGGGGCAGTATATAGGTATGCAGGGCAGTATATAGGTATGCAGAGCAGGGCTAGTTTAAAAAAAGTAATAAAACCAATACTTACCTGAAGTCTCTGCCTCCTCCTCCCTCCTCCGGGGCGGCCGCTCTCTCCCGTCATCACATCGCGCGCCTGCGCCGCTGCCTCCTGGGAGCTGAACAGACGCGCGGTGCAGGCGGCGGCCGTGATGGCTGCATGGCTGGGTCAGTGACCCGGCCGTGCAGCGAGGGGGGCCTGTCGGCCCCCTGGCACAGGGGTCCGGTCGCAGATGCGACCATTGCGGCCCCTGTGCGTGCGTCGGCACTCGGGGCCCGCCGGGGGGGGGGAAACACCGGCCCCCTTGGCGGGCGCTCCGAGCCGGGGGCAGTCCGGGCCTGAGTGTGTCTGATTAGAAACATCAGAGAACAAACACCCTGCAATCATTGTTGGAATAACACAAGCTGGTGGTGGCAGCGTTATGGTTTGGGGAATGTATTTGTGGCATTGTCTGGGCCAATCATCCATGTGGAAGAAACTGTCAACCGATTTGGCTATGAATCCAACCTTGCAGATTGAGTGCATCCATCCACACTAATTCTCTTCCTGGATAGGTTCTGCCAGCAAGACAATGCCACATGGCTGGAAATGTCCGACATTGGTTGGAAAAGCATGAAAAAGACTTCCAAGAACTACCCTAATTCTCCAGACTTGAACCCAGATGAGTATCTGTGGGAGCACCTAAATGGTGGTGTTGGCTCTATGGACCCCACAGCAGCTGTGGGATGCAGTCAGCATGGCTCCAAATAACTTATCAGAACTTTATTAAGTCACTCCCAGTCCGTCAAACTGCTGTCCGTGCTGAACCATGTGGTTACTCTGGATATTAGCTGCTAGATATAACTTAAAGGGAATTTCTCATCAAAAAATGAGTCATTGTTTAAGTGTGTTTATGTTAAACACATTTTTTAGGATTTTTTTTCCATATCAATTTCAATATTTTTTAATAATTCTTAAGTCTTGCAGTTTTCACTTTGGCCACTAAGCCTAGTAATCGTCTGAAACTTCCAGCTTCATGAACATAGGAGCCTTCAGACTGACTCAGTCCCATTCACTTCTATAGGAGAGTTTTCTAGTCATGCTCTGTGACCTGCCAAGAAATCAGTGTGCAGGGACGTGAAAGGGTGAACTGTGAAATCTCATATTATGACTGGTGGATCCTGTGTTATCTATTCATACTGGTGTCTCCTTTCAGTTTGACCCTCTTTGGGCTGATAATGAGCAGACTAATGAGAATCTTTCTATACAGAACAGGAAGTGTCAGACTATTATTATGCCTAGTGGCCAAAGTGAAAACTGCAGGACTTCAGAATTATTAAAAAATATTGAAAGTGATGTGGAAAATTAAAAAAAAAAAAAATAACCAAAAAGTCTTAAAAAATGTGTTCAACATAAAAATGTGAGTTAAACAATAAGTCATTTTTGATGACACATTCTCTTTAATTAATTGAATATCTCTCTCGCTCTATATATATATATTATATATATATATATATATATTTATATATATATATATATATATATGGCAGTAAGTAGCACATTTTGGGCTTTTATATGGTAGTGAAGTCACCAGTATATCCGCAACCTGTGCATGCCGTTTGGCCATCTTCTACGTATTGAAAGTTTTCCATCCATGCTCTATAACTAGCTTCCTCTTACATGTAGCTAATGAAAATGATAAATGTAAGATCAGAATATGCATGATCACCTCTGAAGTCTCCTATACAGACATGAGGACTGATGGATGTTTTCAACTAACGTTCTGCGGAAAGTGGGAGATATATTTTAATGAACCACTCCGGTGATTACTCTTGCAATGTAAACAGTGCGAACAGACAAATTGTTTTTAGTATAGAGAAATAAATAGAAGCAGAAGATTATAAATGGAACACATTTATCAAATTGGAGCTTTACACGCGGCGTCCCACTGGGATCAGTATTAGGACTACCGCTGCTTAATTTATGCATAGATGACATTGAAAGGTGTTGAAAAGCACATTTCAATATCTACACAGAAGAGGTTGGGGATAAAAACAAAGACGCCAGCTTCGTGATTAGGAGCTGGGTAGTTCTACAAGGCAACTAATGCACAATCCTTTTGTTTTTTCAACACCACTTAGAACAATAAGTGCACAGTGAGAGTTTGCTCTCCCAAGAACTCAATGTTTGTTGAAGTCTGTGATTTAAGTGGCTTCTGGACTCTTCTCTTATCAACTCAAGGAGAATGAGAAATATTGTTCTTCTCCCAGTTCTTTGGACTTTCTAGTTTGCTAGTGACTTGTGTCTAAGGCTAGGTTCACACGGCTTAACTGCGGAACTTAATTACGCCCCGCAATTACGCCGTGTGGGCGGGGGCGGGAGGGGGCGGCGGCACCTCGCCGACCCATAGACTTTCATTACCAGCGGCGCGTATACGCCGCTAGTAAGTGACATGTCACTTATCTCCCCCCGCGGCGGATTCGCCGAGCGGGGAGAGGAGACGTAATCCATAGTTCTCTATGAGAACAGTGGATTACCGTAATGACTGGGACGTATTCCAGCCGTAATTCACGCAGTACGGTGCGAATTACGGACTGAAATACGGCCCATTTTAAGCCGTGTGAACATGGCCTAAGGCTGTGTCTCCATGGCATAGCAATACCATTTGAGAATTTTAAAACTTCCGAAAATACGATCGTTCAGGCAGTCCCATAGACGGCAATCGAAAAAACGACCTGTAGTCTCCACAGGTCGTTTCTTCTCTGTTCGTCTTCTGGCACCGGCTTATTATACAATGTGTTGTATAATAAACACTTTGGGTGACATGTCCCAACTCGCCAATGCCAGTTTTTTGTTCTTACTTTGCGTCATATTCTTATTGTAAATGGATTGTCGCACACCAAAACTAGGCGCATTATACGCCAGGAAAGACACTTTGTAATGCGCCTAAATATGGTGCACTGTGCGCCCCCATTGCGAAATGCGCCTATTGAGGCGCCTTACATATGTTATGCGCCCCCGTCGAACAATGAGTCTCGATAGACGCATACCATATACTACCAATGATATGCTATGTGCCAAGTGTTAAACAAGGTGCCCTTCTTTGTTGCAATGCGCCCTTTTTTGATACAATGCCCCCTTTTTTGATACGATGCCCCCTTTTTTGATACGATATCCCCTTTTTTGATGCAATGCGCCCTTTTTTGATACAATGCCCCCTTTTTTGATACAATGCCTCCTTTTTTGATGCAATGCCCCCTTTTTTGATACAATGCCCACTTTTTTATGCAGTTCCCCCTTTTTTGATACGATACCCCCTTTTTTGATACAGTGCCCTTTTTTTGCTACAGTACCCCCTTTTTTGCTACAGTGCCCCCTTTTTTTATACAATGCCCCCTTTTTTGATACACTGCCCCCTTTTTTTATGCAATGCGCCCTTTTTTTATACAATGCCCCTTTTTGATTTAATGCGCCTTTTTTGATGCAATGCCCCTTTTTTGATACAATGCCCCCTTTTTTGATACAATGTCCCCTTTTTTGATACAGTGCCCCCTTTTTTGATACGATGCCCCCTTTTTTGATCAGGCCCCCTTTTTAGTTTTCTCCCCTTTTTAGATTCAGTGCCCTTTTTGATAAAAATCCCCCCTTTTTTGACCAATGCCCCTTTTTTGATTGATGTGCCATTTTAGGCGCTTAAGTAATCTAACAAGGTAACTGACCCCAGTTTTTAAAAGTATCAGACTTTCAGACACTTTACACTGTTTTAAGCGCCAAAAACTGGCATCGTTTACACCATTTTGGGGACATTCGCCCTTTGATTTTTTCGTCTCTTCCAAATACAATCAATTGTAGGGGGACGGCAAAAAAACGGACGGACCGCGGTTTTAGCGCAAATGTGAAAAAAAACCGCGGTCCGATCGGACAAAAAATGGTAGCCTTTGGCCTAAGGGTCCTAAAAAAAACCTTTCATCCCTGGTGATTAGAGGGGTCTCCGCTGTGGCGCCCATTGTTTGGAGTAAAACCCCACAGTACTATGAGCCTTACTAGTTTTTTGAGCGATTGCTTTGGGCTATCGAGATCGAGCGATGTCGTAGTGGGCCGCTATCGATAAGGTTTTTCGATAGTGAGCATCGATTATGAGCGATTCCTTTAAAAGTCTAGGGGGAGAGCAAAAACACCTTCATTATTACACCCAAAAAAGGGCTGGAGAAGCTAAATTTTAACATCCAAAAAACAGTCAAATGGATACTGCTAATCTTAGGAACACATTGGGTTATAAAAAGTCACAGAACCTTTCAATTCACCTGTGGGAATATAGAATTGGTTTTAAGATTTACGTGGATGCTGCGTCAATGAACAAAGCTGGGTGCGCAAAAGTAAAAAAACCCGACTTTTAAAGTTTTCGTATAATACCGGTTTTTTTTGCACCTTTCAATTCCCCTGTGGTGACTATGAATTGCGTTTTAAGATTTACGGGGAAACTGCGTAAGAACAAAGCGGGGTGCGCAAAAGTAAAAACACTATCTGTTTTATGTTTTCGTATAATCACGGTATTTTTTTGGCCCCTTTAAATTTTCCCTGTGGGACTATAGAATTGCTGTTTTAAGATTTCCGGGATGCTGCGTAAATGAAAAAAAGCGGGTGCGCAAAAGTCAAAAAAAACGATCTGTTTGTTTTTCTTTAAAAAACATTTTTTTTGCCCCTTTCAATTCACTGTGGTGAATATAGAATTGCTTTTTTAAGATTTACGTGGATGCGCGTAATAAACAAAGCTGGGTGGCAAAGTCAAAAAACAGTATCTTTTTTTTTCGAAAATACCGGTTTTTTTTGACCTTTCAATTCCCTGTGGTGACTATAGAAATTGCGTTTTAAGTTTAAATGGAAGCGCTAAATGAAAAAAAGTTTTGGGTGCGCAAAAGTAAAAAAAAACACGTATCGTTTGTTTTGTTTTAAAAACCGGTTTTTTTGCATTTTCAATTCCCCTGTGGTGACATAAAATTGCGTTTTAAGTTTTACGGGGGATGCTGCGTAAATGAAACAAATTGGGTGCGAAAAAAGTAAAAAAAACACTATCGTTTTGTTTTTTTAAAATTTACACGGTATTTTTTGCCCCTTTCAATTCCCTGTGGTGACTATAGTTTTTGCTGTTTTAAGTTTTAGTGGAAGCGGGTCAATGAACAATGCTGGGTGCGCAAAAGTCAAAAAACATAATGTTATTTTTTGGGTATAAAAAAACGGTTTTTTTTTGCCCCTTTCAATTCCGGGTAATATAAATTGCTGTTTTAAGATTTACGTGGATGTGCGTCAATAAAACAATGCGGGGTGTGCAAAAGTCAAAAAACCGAATGTTAGTTTTTTTATATACCGGTTTTTTGGCAAAAAAAAAACCCCTGTGCTACTACAAGTTTGCGGATTGAAAAATTTAAACGCAAGGTGGATTATAAACCAGTCACAGGTGTAATGGGTAAAATTAAAATGAAAAAAAAACCCTATCTGAAATTTAGATAATAAAAGTGGAGTTTTTGGGACCTAACGAAGACCCTGCATTTTCAAAAGATGTGATCCAAATAAGTTAGGTGCCCCAATATCCAGGAAAAATTTTTTAATGCAAAAGTTAATAATAAAGATATTCCACTACAAAGGGTTTCAAAAGTTTGGTGAAAATTTATCCAGTGTTCTTTATGATATGTTTTTTTGTTCGCCCGTGGGCCCCCCCCCCACTGCTCCCCTGCGTGAAATTTTTCAAACGGGGGATGCTGCTTTTTAAAATTCTCTAGCTAAACATAAAATCTTTAAAAACTTAATTTTAAAATAAATTGGAAAAGGGTCACGCTAATAGTGAGGTTTTTCTGTGCGAAAAAAGATAAATTTTGCGAGTGTTTTTTGGCACGGCAGAGGCAGGCCTACCCTTGAACCGGGGAGCAAATGAGGCTGAAAAAGGAAACGTGTTCTTTAAAACGAGGTCAGTGTTTTTTCCCGCCAAAGCAAAACCCTCCATCCCGTCATGAGTGCACACACATCTCACCCCGCTTATTCTGTAATCTATTTGCTGGCCGCCAAAAATTTCGGAAGTGCCGAAAAAAAGGCGCGATCTTTAAAAGATGATGCTCAGATTTTAACCTTAATTATCGCATGATCTGGAAATTTCGATCAGCATAAAAACCTTGCCGATTTCAACTTTGTCGATAATAATCGCTCAACACTAGTCATTACATATCAGTTTGTAATATTATGTATGTAGTATGAGAGTGGCCTAGCGTGGTCAGCCATGCTTTTATGCCCAAGAATAAAGTAAAAATTTGACACCAAAATTAAAAAAAAAAATGCTTTATTAGCCCCAAAGACCAATGTTTATCTGAAAGAAAATTGAACAGAGCCTTTCTCAAGCACTGCTGTCGTTGGGCTAAATAAACTTTTTTGGAAGTGCTATTTTTACCTTATTCTTGGGTTTCTTTCGGCCCCCGATTAGGGCTTCAGACGGCACTCCACATTCTTTTTTGTATTAGGGCTTTTTTACCAGTGCTGCTCAATCCATTTATTTAAGCTTTTTTGTCCCGCAAATAAAGTGTATACAGACATAAAATAGATCAAACATAATCTAAAAAGACTAAAGTTGCTCCAAAGACTTCCAATGCTCCACTGCAGTATGCCTTCTTTTTCAATGATGTACAGAAAGGGGAACATCTCTTCTTGAGGAGAGCACCGAACGAACAGCGTGTAGAGTTTGTTTTGCCTTTTTGCCCTCTACTAAGCATCTACTTATCACAAGGCATTATTGGAATGGAGCTGAGAAGCCCAAGCGCCCTGTGTTGGATGTAACAAATCCTCAATTTGCTTTTGTCCCACCGGGTCTTGAGAAAGCAAAAAAGATTTTAGCCAAGGCAGTATCTCTCATCTGCAGACAACGCTGTTTCGGGATTTTTGTCTTTCATCAGTGCAGAGCAGAGTGATACTGGCTGGCTGTGTGGGAGGCAATAAGTGGCTCAGAAAGGGGAACATCTCTCCTTGAAGAGAGCACCGAACGAACGGCCTTGTGAGATGTTCCCCTTTCTGAGCCACTCATTGCCTCCCACACAGCCAGCCAGTATCACTCTGCTCTGCACTGATGGTGTTGCCGGATGCGTATCAACCTGTAGAATACAGATAACGCATCATTTTTCCTGAAGATTGAACGCCGCAAAAACAAAACTCCTGCAAACATGGCGAACGTAATTTTTTTTTCACATTTTGCCACATTAGAATTTTTTTGCCGTTCCCCAGTATATTCTATAGAACTATGGATAACACCACTGGAAAGTACATCTTGTCCCGCAAAAAAAAAGCCCTCATATGTCTATGTAGGTGGAAAATAAAAACGTTATGGCTCTTGGAATGCGGGAAGGAGAAAAATGAAGAATAATGAAGAAAAACAGCTAGATAAACATGTCTGGCACTATATGGAAAGGCCCTGATGCTAAAACTGCCTGTCGCACACTAGTCCCTTATGCTAAGATTTTTCCATTAGTGCTAAAACCTAGAAACCATTTACAGTGCAGAAATATAATGAAATAAACAATAAATTAGGCTAGGTTACCATCTATATCTCCCTTCCTAGAGGAGACATAGAGCAGGGAGTGATGTCACCATGGTCAGATGGAACAGACTCTTTGGGCCGCATGTATGAAATGTGGCGTTTAAACGCCAAATTTCAAGCGCATAATACTGCAGGTCATAAATCAGGCACATTCTAGCGCTAGGACGACATTTCTGGCTTAGGCATACTACTTTAAAAGTGGTTTACCTGTTCCAGCAGTAATTCGCCTAGAATTGCTGTAGCGGAGCTATACCTTCATACAGTTCTAGTGCACCCTGCCTCACGCACACCCCCCCAAATCAGACACATTACAAAGTGCCGCGGGCGCTCTGTAATGCGCCTGGCAATGGCATCCGGGAGTGTTTTCAGTAATGCAAACGGGGCTGTGCCTGATGTCTGGCTGAAAATACGAAATACTTCTGGCGCATACATGTCGCCGTTTATCTCTAACAAGATAGATTGTTTTTCTTTGATAAGCAATTGTTTTCACTCCACAAAGGTTTGTAGCTTCGTTTACTCCAGATTAAATCGATTAAATCTCCTGTACTTATGTCATTGCAATGCTCAGCTTGTTATAGAGGAGTTAAATATACTTATGACTGCTATAGAACCACCCACAGCCTGACCAGTCAGTGTGAGTCTGAAGCTGCATTCGACGCTATGGTACAGAATGGTGAGGAAACCTCCTTAATGATTACAACTACTTAATGTTTTACAAAATGCGTGGTGGTTACAGCTCATATGGGCCCAGTAGATGAAAGGGTCCAATGTTACTGTAAAAGGTCCTTAAATATCATAGTAAGAAGAAATAAAAATCTCCTCATTAAAATGTATTTTATTATCGAATTAATAAAATAATGTACCCCTTTGATATGTACCACAAAATAAAAAAGAGAGTAGGCAGAAATTGCTATTTCAATAGTCGCATTAGGTAAAGAATATATCATATTTACTCATGACCCAATGTCTGCGTGATATGGCTGTAACCCCAGTGGGCCTTCTAGAGATACAATCTTACAGGTCAGAAGCTTAGGAGTAGAGATGGGCGAATTTCTCAAAATTCGATTCGCTCACTTCGCCGAATTTCCCGACAAAAAATAACTTCGGTCCGAATTACTTTGGGACGAATCACGTTAAAAAACAGCTATTTCCAGGCTGCACAGAGCCTGCAGGGTGCTGTAGAACGTTGTGCCATGCTTAAATATGCAAGGGAGCTTGGTTTGGTCTTCATACAATGTTGTGTTTTAGTATGACACGCACATGACTGCCGCAGCTTTTTAGAATCGCTTCACTATAAAATTCCCTGGGCACTTAAGAGGGCAAAAACTGACCAAAAAAAATGAAGCGGGAATGTAGCCTGATAAAGTCATGCGAGCGACAGCTGGAAAAAACAAGCTGAGAGCTCAGGTTTCCAACATCAGTGACAGGGGTGGAGGTGACCGCAGCAGTCACTGCAGCATGAGGTCAGAGAGTGGCACAATGACATTCTGGAGGTGGCAAAAACAGGAATAGGTCACAGAGTGGCACAATGACACAGTGTGGAGGTCACTGCGGCAGCAGTATGAGATCAGGCAGTGGCACAATGACATTCTGGAGGCGGCAAAAACAGGTGTAGGCCACAGAGTGGGGACAATTGACACAGTGTGGAGGGCACGGCAGCAGCCACGCAGC